>OMLF01012768.1:0-27841 GCA_900302615.1 Holocentrus rufus | reverse complement strand
CTTTTTTAAATTTTTTTTTTTTTTTTTTGGCAGTTCTTCATTCAAGTGATGGGGCAGAATAGGTCTGGGTGGGCTTCCATAAAGCCTACTGTGAAGCATAACACATGTTGATCAGTTACCTTTCTTCCCATAAGTGAGCCTCTAATCACTTCAGCTGCAGAAAGTCGTATTTTCAGAGTCCAGTCCAGCTTACCCATGATGCAGCACTGTGCTACACGTCTTAATCCAGCACACACAAGTATTTACAGGCCTCACTCAGTATTTTACCACTGGTTTTCAATGACTTTTCCAAGACTTGTCCCTAAATTTTATCTTAGTTTCCATGACCAAAATAAACTATTTTTTTAGTGTTGCCATTGAAAATATGTCTTAGTACTATAAATGTTGTGAAAATGTATATTTTAAATACTGTATATGAGCCTTTACAAAACAAATCAGCAATGGACATAAACTTAGCTAAGTTTTATTTTTTAATTCCAGGCCAAGCCGAAACAATTTGCAACTCGTTTGACCAAAAAGGTGGATAGTTAAACAAGCTATTTTCAACTTTCTTCATCAGACTGAGACAAACAAATGCAGAAAACCACACAAAAATGTAATTTTAAAGTGCCACCACAGCGGTTGCACCATTTCTTAATTTGTCAATCAGTCTGCTTTTGTCAGATTTCCATGACTTTCGTAATTTTTACAATCTATAAAAGTATAATCGTCCATAACTCTTTCAGGACCCAGAAATATATAGATTTTTCCGGGGTTTTCATGCCTGTCTGAGCCCTGCATTAAACTATCAGCAAGTGAGATGGCACAAAGACACTGTACAAGCGCCTCATCACCTCTCCCTCGCAGTATGAATCATCTCACCACCCAGACATACAATCAGATGTGTGACTGATCCATTTGGCCCTTCCGCTAAATGCTCCCACTGTCCAGGCTCGGAAGGACTGAGGCAGGTTGGCTGAAGACGAAAATAAAAATAAACGCTTTCTCCCCCCGACCACCGGTGAAACCGCCGGCCTTATTGCATGCTGTACAAATGTTTTGACATGGGGAGGCCCACCATCTTTCTCCTCTCACACTTATTAAAATTGTAATCATCTTTCACCGAATAAGTTGGAATGATGAGCACCTCGGAGCAAAAGGGAAAGGATACAGTTATTTGTTTATTTGACTCCTAACGCAGAATGTGGTGCGGGAAGCCCTGTAACAGCTCAAGGGCTACTGAAATGGAGGCTGGTGATTCAAAATATACTGACCTCATATTTGACTTGAGGTGACCAAGAGAAGGCATACAAATCATGGCCTGAACTGAGTCAACAAACGGGGTATCTGGGTTTATTTGTGTCTCACTGTACAGTTTGCAGAAGATACCTTTACCGCTTTGTGAGTATCAATTCTTGTTTGAGAAATGATTAAAAGTAAAGATGGAGAAAATTATGATACACGTGACAAAGAGGTGATTTGTAAGGGTGAAATGGTCTGCTCCACCCTGAAATCCTCAGATATACTTTGGCCCCTGGGTGCCTTGAGGGCATCTTAGTTCTTTGATGTCCCACACGCCTTCTCTGTTTGCCTTGGTGGGTGGGAAAAACAAAACCAGAGCCGGCCCGGGAGTGGTTTGGAGCAACAACACTAAGACGTTGTTAGTGTATAAATTTCATGGGCGCTGTTTAGCAGTTATTTTTGAAACATGCCTTGAAAAATCACAGGATTCTGTATGATCACATTAGCTGCCACAAATTCCTGCTAAAATTACAAGACGGAAACTCAAAAGAGTCCTTCATGAATGTATGATAGGCTGTAAAACTTGTAGTTTGATGTACTCGTCTTAACTATATTCAAAGACACACCTGTGATTTAATGAATAAAATTATAGCTTAGCCTAATTATTGTCATTTAAATATAATCCCTATTTACAGAAAACGTACTGCATTAAAATATATCAGGATGATGACTGACAAAGTGTTTTCAAGCTCATTTGACTTTCTTTCCTAGCTTAATAAAAAAGTGTAGTTAGATAATTCAGGGAGCTTAGCGGGCCAAAGTGTAGACCATGTTATCAGAACATCAGGTGCTCAAATCCAGATTTGCTCAGTGTTACTGATTTTATTGCTTGTCACTCTCTACTGAATAGAGTCAGCAGTAGAAATGCCTTCAAAGTTATCTACAGGCTCTTCAATGTAATAATATCCTTACATGTGTATAAATCCAAAATTCGTAAAGTTCACCACCTGCCCACTGGTTCCCAGAACCCAGCCTGTTTTTCTGGTTAAAATCTGTCAGTCAGTCGCAGGTTATTTATGGCTGCTGACCTGCACGCTGGATAATTAATAATAGTCTAATTCATCCCAGTCCAACTGTACATGGTCTACAGTGAATGAGGGCACAGCGTAGCTCAGCCCAGAAAATCCCACTAAACACTGAGCGGACAGAGCCAGCAGTGACACACCAGCCCACAGCGCTCCTCTGAGAATAATTCATCCACTGCGTTCCTGTAAATCAAAGGGGTACGGAGGGGTCAAAGGTCACAGGGGATATTTTCTGTTGTTATTTGCGATAACAGAAAAAAGGTTAATATTAGGAAGGAGGATTTGGACTGCTATGGGTTTCTGAAGACCAATTCTGAGACCAAAGCTACTTATAGCTGTTACTTTGTGGCAATTATTTAATTTTGAAAATAAAATGTATAATTATAGCATGTTTTACAGACTGTTACTATGCAGCTGTAATCAGGGAAGAACCTTCAGCAAATCAAAGCAAAATCAATCAAAATTACAATGTCTGGCCAGAGGTTTATGATGCGATATGATACAATATACTTTATTCATCCCCACGGGAAAACTTGGACTTGGACTTCGTCTTGGACTCTCAGTCCAGCTGTTTTACAGATATCGGCCTGATATATTGGAAACCAGTCAAACCAGTCTAACCCAAGTCAATGTCGGGCCCCTTTTTTACTCCACTATTTTTACCAATGATTAGAACATGGTGTCCTGTGTTTGCTCCATGTTCAGCCAATTATTATCTCTATGCAAATTTAGCTATTAAGTGAAGAGAACGCAGACACCAGCATCATCCATGTGTGCCTGGTAGATCACTGGCTGCTCCATGCAAAAACTTAAACATAGAAAATTAATTCCGAAAATCTTCATGCATATTGTGTGGAATGATAGCATTATTCAAAGACAAAAGGCATTTTTAACACTGAAAAGCCATAAACTATAACAATGATGATGATCTATTAATAATCCAGTTTTGCTGATGTAGCCAGGTTGATTTTTGGAACTATTTCAGGTAAGCAACCAGGCGTGATCATCCAGTGTTGATGACATTTCCCATCATCCACCACCTTCACTTCACTAAAAGTAGTGTTGGTAGTTAAAAACAGTAGGTCATTAATGTAATCTGATAAATATTCCACAAAAACTGCCAGAACTAGATTACTTTTTCATTTTCGAGTTCTCATTTTCTTGCGCTAAACCACACAACCAACCACGAACCAGGGATGCTTTCGGTGTTTATGTTCTTGTGAGTTAATAGGTAAGTTGTTCAACAGGCTAGTTTTCTAAAACGTGACATATTCCTTGATATGATACCACATTCTACCAAAACCCATCACAAATAGACATCCTTTTCCCTCCAATTTCAAGACTTTATGAGCTTAGCGTGCTTCTGAATCTGACTTCCACAGTGATGAAAGTCAAGGGTCTGACTCTTGTACATCTACAGAGGGGCAACAGTAAGTGAGGGGACATGTGGACAGATTTGGTCATTGTCTGGAAATGGATAAAGATGATGACTAATAGACAATGCTCCTCTCTCTACCCAGAAGTCACTTGGGGTTGGGAAAGTAACACCCCACCCCTCTCTGACTGCACCATGGCAGATCTGGTCTATGTCAGCCACTACTGCAGGTCACATCCAGATGTGACCTCCTCTCTTTCCTGTTGCTGGTCCTGCAAACGCCATGTCAGGTGTTAGCTGATACCTCTTTCTACTGAGGAAGAAAATAGAAAAGGAAGCGGGAAAAAAAGAGAGCAGCTTCAACGGGACCATATTAAAACGCAGAGATGCATTAGGGTGGAAAATGTCTGGTTCTAAGGTAGGCTCGAGGTGAACCACTTTTACAGACTGTAAAAGTGTTGCTCCCCGTGCCCTCGTGTTTTTTTTTAGTAGTCTGCTCTCAAATATCTTAGGTATTGGGAATAATAATGCCACAGCTTGTATATAATTCTCAAAAATGGGGGCGAAAGGAGGGGGGTGCTTGTATGGGACCTTGACATGTTTTGTGTACTCTGCTCTGTGTTGGCGCCCCTCAGGTCCCAGTTGGGGAGCCATGAGGGATGTAGAGCCCCCATTAAAGGCCAGTTGGGAGATTCATCACAGAGATGCTATTTACTGTCCAGGATTACAGTTTTTTTAGTAGCCTTCTGTACTGAGTGAATGTAGACTTCATACCATCACAGTGAGTTTCTGTGTAACATTGATATCAGATGAGACTATATAATTAAATGAAATTTTAATGATCCCTATGGGGAACTCAGGTCATTGCTGCAGCAGATGCGCAAGCCATTTGCCTTTCTTAATAGATTCAGGGCCATTCCTGATTATTTTTTTACCTCTCTGCATGCCGATCTTTTTTCAGCACTGTCCTGCTTCACATTCATGCAGCTGCACACACTGACGCCTGGAAGCTGCCCAGCATCAGTGAAGCAGTGTGGGTTTAATGCCTTGCTGATGGGCAACTTGATGTACTTGCTGAGTTAAGTAAGAGCGTTACTCATTCACTTTGCCCAGCCAGACTTACTTATCCACGTCCAGGGATTTGAAGCAGAGACCAAAACCCCCAAAACCAAAAACCCGCTTCTCTAAACTTAATGCAGGAACCGCCCGTAGAATTAATTCTCTCAATAAAAATGCCCATAACCAAGCAGAAAACCTGAGACCACTGTTAAAATCTGGCATTTAGAAAAATGTAATACCTTTATAATACCTTTAAACTGATTGCAATACCAAAAACACATATGGCACCAATAGGTGTCATTTTTCAATCTCCAGCTCAAATTGTTCTATAGTTGGCTGCATTTGTAGGTGAGAAAAAAAGACCAAGAATGATCCAAAAACATTCATAAGGTTCCTATTGAAGAGTCCTTGGAATTGTTCTGCTAATCAGAAGCCGACCAAAAAGAATGCATAAATGTTTAAATGTTTAAATATTTGGGGGATGAATTGTAACAAATACTGACCTGTTAAAACCACTTATCTCAATGACATCCAGAAACATAAAATGTCAGCCTGAGATGGAATTACATGGCCGAGCGACCCCACCCTTGAATGTGTAAGATGTACTCAATGTACTTCTGGTTTCTGATACTCCCAGCATCTTCTGGGCCACATTTCATGACACAATCAGGTGAAAATTGGGCAAGAACTTGCGGAGTACTCACTAGGATAGTCAAGGACTTGTGACTTCTTCCAGTGCAGTCTCTAAACCCAAACTCTATCAAAATTCACTTATATTATCATTAAAAATCTACTAAATTTTGTCAACTCTTTGGTACCCCTGATTTCACTCACTGGTATATAAGGTGTGGAATTCAAAGTTTTCATATAGTCCTGAATATTTTCCTTTGAGTAACTCTTGTGCCATTTTTCTCACTTTAGCCTTCATCTCAAACAACCTGCTAATACAAATACAACCAGCAAATACAAAAAGAGACTTCTGCCAATCTGATGTGTCCGTCTTCTTTTTTGTCACCCTGGCCTGCAGACTAAATACAAGGGAGCACAACGGAGGTGTAATGAAGTAGGCTGGAATTGGCTGTGAAAATCTGGAACAGGAAAAAGACTATAAAACGTAGTGCCAATGGATGACCTGTTGAAAAGGCATTCACATTTTATAGGCTTTGACACTCCACTTAGAAGGCCATTGTTTGTCTGTGAGGGAAATTTATATTCCCCATAATGGGTTGCAAAAACCGTTGGTCCCACTTACTGGCCAGATGTGATTAATGTTTATATACTTTATGGATTGGGACCAGCTTTAAAGAATCCGAGAAGCCTCGTCCTCTCGAGGTGATTTCTAGAAGTGGTGTATCCCATTCTTCAACTGGAACCTCCCACGGACCAGAGCCTCATCGCGTCCCTCTGCACTTTGATCTTCAGATGAAGTATGACAAACTAGCCAATCCCCATCGAAGCGCCTTTTTTCTCCTCCATAAGCCATTTGGTCAATGAAGTTGCATACGGCGCGCCCTGTCCAGCGGAGACTCTGTTTATAAAGCGATCGGTCATGGTTACTGTGCAACTTTCTCGGCATTCAAAGACCAATAGCTGCTTTATTTGATCCCCCTACTCTGGCCGCAGCGCTGTGGTATGCCCTGTGCCAGCTGTAACTGAAATGACCTCTAATTATCACTGAGCTCCAGGCTTTAATGTCCTCATGTGTGTGTGTGTATGTGTGTGTGGTGTGTGTGTGTTTATGTGTGCGCTGAAACTCTCTCCATAGCCAAGTAAATACCCTCCAGCACGTAGTAGGGATTTGACTGGGGCACACTCCCTTTGGCTCTGTGTGTGTGTGTGGGCATGCATATGTGTACACGATTGCTTGCCTTTGTGCCTATTTGTATGTTTGTGTATGTGGGTGTGTGTGTGTGTGTGTCATCAGCACATAAAAGCTCCATGTTGAAAAGGCTGCTTTATTGGTGTTTACAACAGGGCTGATGGGGAAAAAAGGTGCAACATTTTCCCACCTGTAACCAAAAAGGAGGTTATACTGTTTTAATTAAGAAGGATGGGCTGTTCCGCCCTCCCACACACACACACACACACACACACACGGGCCTTCCACTTGTTGACCTGCGGTGCCAGGCTGATCTCGTCTTTCTCGCAGCCCATAAAGCCGGCCTGTAGTGTGGACAGCCCCTTCACACTCAGGGTCCCTCTCAGATCTCATTACACTGTATTATAGCTAAGCCCACCATGTGTTCCCACAATGGAAAATCCGGCCCTGTTTTTCTCCAAGGTATGGCTGAAAAACCATTAATTCCACCTCCCCCCTTCTTATACTTGTACACACTCCCACTCCCGACGTTCATAAAACCTGTGTGAGCTCCCATGGATGGTGAGATACCAGCTGTACGGATGGCATTCCTCCACTGTATGAGCTATGAGCGAGGGGTGCCACGGGGCTGCAAGGGCCTCATCGCTCACAGCAGGGGCAGCTCAGCTCATAATGCTGAGAAATGGCACTGCAGGAGGTACCAAAAAACAAAAAAAATAAAAAGACAAGAAAAAAGTGTGGGATATTCTCTGAGCGAAGTCTCACAGGATGCAGGAACCTTCGGCCGAGGCTGGCAGCGCTAAATCAAGATGGAGAGGGGGCTTCATTAATTTGCTTTTTTGTTTTCTTCCCTGTGTCAGTGCTGTTATTTTTAGAGCAAACTTAGAGAGGCTCGCTCAACAGCTGTGACCCACCTGGGATGTCTGTGTGTGTGTGTGTTTGTGTGAGAGTGCATGCTGTTATTAGCTCATGGTCACCTTTCTGGCAGCGAGGTAGTGTATGAATACGAGGCAGGCCACACACACCTCATATGGCATGGCTTCATGTTAATGCCCCACGGTTTAAGCTTCAGCTGTGTGGATTACGCTCTGTGAGGATGCCCTATTACCGATGAGATATATCACTCCGTGCGGCGCCACCTGGGAGAGCTAAAGAGCTCTAATGGCGAATCCTCCTCGCCTCTCTGATTTCTGTTTATGTGTTTGCACACTGCGAAGGACTTCTGACTAAGACACGCGCAGCCAAAAAGTCAAGAAATGTACACGGCTCCACAGGGCGATGTGGGACGGGACAGCACAGATCTCTGTGCCTACAAAAATAATAATAACATGGCCCTTTGTAGCTCCCTCCATGTTGAAATCCCAGCCTGCTGCGATCACGGGGGCAAGAATGAATTCCTGTCTGGAGATGCCAAAAGCTGTTAGGCTGAGCACCAGGGTTCACTCCCTCAGTCCGCTCCAATGAGAGGGAAACCAGAGGGAGGGAAGACGATGGTTCTTCTATACAAGGAAGTGCTGAAGCCAAATTAACTCACACAGAGCTGGGAGCAGATGTGTTTGCGGGCGTGTTTTCATTTGAGCGGGAGGTGATTAAATCAGCGGAGGCAAACACGTACCCTCGAAGACGGGCCTAGCAACGCAACAATACCTCCACACTTGGACACAAAGAGGTATTCAACCACTCGGGGGGAAAGCAATTTTCCCTCTTTTTTTCCGCCGCTTTCCTTCCTTCCTTCCTTCCTTCCTTCCTTCCCTTCCCTTCCCTTTGCAGATCTGGAGCATCTCAGAATCAAACAGTTGAACTAGCCAGTTCCTGCGTACCTGTCTGACAAAGTGACAGGCAGACAGTGAGGGGAAGGAGTTATAGTTACATACTGTGCAGCATGTGTACATAGTGACAGGTCTGCCTCTGTAGTGACAGGCCGCTGAGCGCTGTGGTTGATGGGACACAGTTAAAGTTACAGGAGCAGATGGAAAAGCATTACTGGGAGACATTCATAGCCACTTCACATATCCCCTGCTTTTGTGCGGCAGCGGCATATATATGGCAAGGTATTAAAAGCAGAAAGACACATATATCTTCTACTCAAACACATCCTGGGCAACCAGGAAATGGAGGCTCATGGTTTTCCCACATTGCACCTGGGTCTTTCTGCATTTCACTTTCATTCTCCTTCCGTGACAGCTGTCCGTGCGCTGCTCCCTCTCTCCCCTTCCCTCTTCATTTGTCTCTCCCTCTTCTTTCTCTCAGCTTACGACTTGACACCTCTGAGCCTCTGTCATGACAGGTGATTTATTGTCTGCTGGGCGCGCAGGAGTCCCGACTTGAAGGCCGTGCCGCGCTGCGAGGGCTGCAGGTAGCGTGGTGTTACACCATTGCGTGTCCACATTGTTGCCTCGCCGCGCTGACGTCATCGGACATTCAAACTTAGCTCATGCCCTGCAAAACGGATGATCTCGTTACCATTCAGCGGGCGGAATTCAAGAAGAATAAATCCTCGGCTGTGTAAGAGTTTATAGGGCTCCCTGGTTGTTATTTATCCCTGTAGCCAGAGGGAGATCCCATGTGAGTACAAGGCATTCAGGGGTTAATGCGAAATCCTCCTCATTCCCCTCATACAGGATGATTTATCCCTCTGACTTAAGTTGTAGCACATGTGTCTTGCATGGACAGAGCAGCATATCGGATATGACTACTGCCCCCAATGCCGTGGGAGTCATTTGTTAAGGTCCGAAAGAATTTTTGACCCTACAATCAGCCTGTCTGCCCGCCGCCGCATGGATATCGGCTGTCCTACATGTCGAACCATAAAGGGTCTTTGTGCTGTTTAAGAAGTACAAGGCTTCAACTCAAATACCAACAGCTGGCAACGCTAACAACCGGCCCCGCACACAGAAAAGCAGAACACAAGCACCAACAACTGACGAACGGTTAACACTGAGACAAGGCAGCCACCAGCCATTGTGCAGACATCAGATCTCTGTCATTTGATCCCAAGAGAACCCCGATTTGACTGGAGGCTACAAATCTGTACGAGCCATTAGGATGAGCAGCAAAGGCCAGCAATCACGATGTAAAAGCCTTGTCAAAGCTTAAAATACACCATTGTCCCTATTGAAGATGTATTTTGATCCCGTCACACCATTGTTCATCCCCATCTCCCGTATCCACTTGGCTTCTATTCTTAGCTGCATTGTAGCTGGGATTACGGTGACATGTTGTCTTTTATGGCTCTTACAGCACCTACAGCATCCGTCGCCGCAGGACAACTAAAGGTCAAGCAGTGCAAGTTACAGGTAATAGTCTCTTTACGCACACTGCTCACCTGGGTAAGGTTACATGTTAGTTTGCTGCAGTTTGATATTCATGGTGCATTGTGTACTGAGGGAATCTACTCTTTTACTTTACTGATAAACAGTATTGATTGGAGCACTTTAAAAAAGACACTATCAAAATGTATATTTATTCATGCAGCTGTATTTACAGATGCAGACCTCCACCAAGGTGGATGGATGCATGGTTTAGCACTTTTCATGCTAAGCCACTCACCTTTTTGGCAATGCTGAGGACACGATCCATTTGGCCAATCAGCATGGAAAGTTGGTCAGTGCAGCTTTGACCTTTGATCAGCCTTTTTCGACTACCTTTCATGATGTTTTGTGGGTCCATTCAGAAACTTTTTGCTTGTGCTAAGTATTGCCCATTGCCATACCTCCTTAAGGATGATTGCTTCAAAAAGTTTAATTATTCTTCCAAATGACCTGGGTTTGTACAGCCCTGTTTGTGCATAGCTCCACCCCCTTTCTGCAATGCTGTTGTCATTGGACATTCTCTTCTTGACCAATCGGCATGGAGAGCTGGTCAGTGATGCCTTGACCTATGACCAACCTCCGCGCTGGGTTATGTGATGTCATGTTGATGCATTTGGAAACTATAGCCCTTGTTGTGCTAAGCTCCACCCATTGCGACACCCCCTTGAGGCCAATTGGAACCTAAAGTTAATCGCTACTTTGTTGACCCATGACCAACCTTCCCACCAAGTTTCATACAAGTCCATCCATTACTGCTGACAGGCTGACAGATGGACATAGGGGCGATCACATATACCTCCACGAAAGAGGTATATGTGAGGTGTGGAGGTAAAAATCCATTCATGTTTCCTGGGATTTTTCAATTATCACCAGCAAAACCACAACAAAAGCAAAGACACCAAATAACCTGTCACTATTGCTCGAAAATCTCATACCTCCCAAATGGCAAGTTTTCAGGAACTAAGATAAAAAAAAGTCCTTATTTTCACATTGACCTCCATGTATTTCTCACATTGTCCAAAATACTTTAAAATGGTTCTATTGGACCAGGAGTGGGATCATTTTCCCAATCCATAGCAGACCAAATATTGATAACAGTGAAATGCAGTTTGACTGATTTTCTTTGTTTTCAATACATAAGAGAAAAAGGTGGGGGCAATTCTTCTTTTGAATGGCAGTATTTATATTTTTGGTGTATAAATTATTGGTGAAAAAATTAGTACAACCAATGAATGGAGGTAACTTCAATAGCAAAGATACAATTTCATTTCATTTAGTATTTTACATAGCCATTCAGCAGGTTCTATTACCCAGAGTGACTTACAGTCAGCAGGTAAGGATTCAGTGTCTTGCTCAAGCACACTTCAACAAGATACCTGCCTGTTGACTGAACCTGTAACTGTTTCACTTACGCTGTATTTATTACCTTGGAGAAGGAGAAGCTTACAGTCTACACAATCTAGACAGGCAGGTTGGCTACAAGTGTGGGAACATGTGGGCGTATGACACATCAACTTACACCCACAAGTGGTAGTTAATTCTTTACAGAAGATATGGGGCTCATAAAACATCTATTTATCTTTTACTCAAATCTGAAAAAATGGCCTGTGAAATAAATTGTGACCACCTTGCAGAGTGACAACATTAGGAAAAAGGAAATTTACTTCCAGATAAACGTGTCCATTTTATCTGATAGCACAAGAACGCACCATTCTTCTCTGTCAAACTGAGAAATGCTTTTCATGCATAGACACCGACACAACAGAATGTACGTCTCCACCAGAAAATAGTTCCTGAAATTCAAACATCCACCAATATCCTTTACTTGTAAATAAAATGGAATCTGCAAGGGAAAAAGTAATTATTCTTGTCCTGTATGAGAGTGAGGACATTTTAATGGGAAATGACAAGACCTGCACTGCAAAAAATAATAACACAGACATTTTGCCAAGGGGGGTTGTTAATTTAATTTGTTTTCATTGCAGTTTAACTTGGTCAGGACTTCTCTAGGAAAAAGTGTAAATTTCTTGAAATAATGCAGAATAAGGAAGATTACTGCATCACTAGGACTAAGAAAATGACAGAAATGATCCTTTATCTTTATTATACTAATGAAATTATGCCCTGTTGATATATTTTTACTTGCTTTAGAAAAGATTTAAGCAAATTAAATACTAGAATAAATTACCTTCAAGATTGAAATAATGTAATGTATGAATATTTTATTCAGTTTGTGTCTTAGTGAAGAAAAGTGGTTATAAATTGTGATAACACCACATTTTCATAACTGTGAACAATTTCCCTTTTAAGTTTAATTGCATATGTCCATGATCTCTCAGTAATAAAAAGACATGATGACAGCAGGAACAGAACTGATGTGTACATAATGAGTTTTATCCATCCATTTCACCAGGGAACCTTTATGCTACTAATGATTTGATTAAAGACTTCAACGGTATCTGTGCCAATAGATGTAATGTATGTTGTGGCTACAGCAGTACAGCTAAAAGTTCAACCTGTTTGAAGTCCAACTTGAACAAAGTAATGTGTGTCTTCATGCTAATTCGGTTAGCCTTGAACCAGTAAAGAACACAACCGAAACAGCTGTACCGTATCCTACGAGGAAGGACGACCAATTCTGATAATGTATCCACATATGCCTCCAATAAGAAGTGGTGGGAAATGGGGGTCAAAGTTGATGTTGCTAAGGCCAACAAAACATCACAAGATGGAGATATAAATCTGGCAAAGTCAATATTGGTCAGATAGAAGATGTGAGGACTTTGAAGGAGACATCTCTAGATCAATTCACTGGCCCCCTGGGCTTTCAGGCCCGGACCCCACAGCCCCACCCTCATCTCCACTCTCCTTAGCTGTGCCTGCACTCCAGCCTCTATCTCATCCATCTCATCTAGACTGCTGCTTTTAGGCTGCTGCTGCCAGCCCAGCTGCCTGCTCAGGAATCCACATACCAATGTTACCCCCCCGACGCTGCTGCCAAGCCCCATCCAGTCCACCAACACAAAAAATGACTCACCTCAGCTGATGGATGACTGGAAGACAGTAGCTTTCATCTTCCCTGTGGAACAGTGACAGATAAACTTCACTGGAGGTGCGCTGCAGTTTTGATCTGATAGAGGAAAAAAATTTATTTGGAGACTGAAGTAAATTACTAATACTTAAAGGTGCATTGTGCAAAATTGCCCAGGTTCGATTGCAGTGAAAACTGTTCAGATTCAACTGACAAAAATCATGGAAAAGCGTGAAATTTGATGGTTGGGTCTACATGATTCTCATCGTTTGCCCGACTAAATGATAACTTCTGTGCTTATTCCACATTTCTTGACAGCTGAATCTAAAGAGTCCTCAATTTGAAATGGTGCACCTATAGTGTATATACTATGTAAATACTGTACTGCTTTTCAGCTTGAATATACAGTATGCACACATACACACAAGCACTAATACCGTTTTTCCATTAGCTCAGGCACAGGAGCAGCTCTGGTTATGTTTTTGCAGTCGATGTGAGTCAGTGTTCAGATGACTCTGCTCAGCAGGGACACTGAGCACATCAGTATTCAGACCTCAGATTTATCTCCTGCATGAATGAAGCGCTTCTCCCACAGCATCAGATGTGGGAAATTGTCTCCCCAAGATAGAAGTGTACTCTGAATTACTGATTTAGACCTGAAGTTAATTTTCCTTCACAATGTGCCCTTGAGAGGAGCTCCAGTAAACCTAGACTGCAAAGGCACTTCAGCTTAAAATCACAGGTTTTCTTGCTGCTGTCATAAAAGTGTAAGTTGAGTCGTAAAACTGACTGAGTGAACGTGGGACACCTACGTTCAATCAAAGCAAAAGTCTCGTCATGTTGACAAGTGTCTATTAGCTGAGTCCACTGATTGATGAATTGCATTCCAGTGTTAATTTTTTCTTTTATGACTTATAAAATTTTACTATCAGTTGTTCATATGTCACATTACCATTACACCCTCTGGCGTAAAGCATGCAGCTGATTCTGGAGGAGGATACAACATGTACCATGTCTAACAGAGTGACACTTTACCTTATTCAAAGACTGTAGAGTAATGAATAAGACAGAATTGAAGAGTAACTCTAATAATTTTCATTTTATTTTTGCATCAAAAATTGACCTCTGATTGACAGATATGTACATAACAAATCCCAATCTTATAACTTTGTTTCAAGCAGAAGAATGAAGGGTTTCTGGGGAGTTAACCCAAATACAATGCACAATGGGAAGTCTACTAATAAGCTAATAATGATTCCTAATAAACTGTAATATGGTTGGTGAGCGTTTGATAACATGTCCTTTGAATTAATCATTTCAAGCCACAAGACATGAGCTCATGATTATAGGTCATGAAGCGAATAACTGGCAATTAAAATCTGCAACTGATAAAATCATCATGCTCACTGAGTTAATGATTAAAAGTGAGCTGATCTCACTAAATTTCACTATTAGTTTTGTAAACTGAAGAAAAGCACTCACATTTCTCTCTAATAACAGGACTTAATCTAAAATGAGAGTCCACTGTAGCCTATCAGTAAAAGTAAGCTCATTTGTTTGATGTTTGCCAGCCAGCGTTCATACTGAGTGTCTTCTGTACATTTGTCATCCAGCTACCAATGCATGGAAACCCACTAACCTACATAGAGTAATGGAAAAGACATGCAATCTGTGCTCCAACCACTTGAGTCGGTCTCCTCATTAGACTCTAATCAGACTTTAATATGTCTCAGTGTTGTTTTACAGCGTATGTGTGACTTATGTGTGACTAGTCAGTTAATCAGTGTATACTTACTTTAATGTACTCTTGATAGATCGAAACGATTTCTCCCGTTGCTCCATCGCTTGCCATTTGAACGTCATTAGATATTATTGTTATGATAACCAGTGCAAAATCCTTGGAATGGCAAAGGCCAGGGGAACATTTGATTAAAAGCATCAATCTCTATTAGGAGGCCGTGCAAGGAGTCTATGCTTAATACGTACGGACGATGAAACCAAGTGCACTGCTGGTACAAATTAAAGTGACGTTTATCCAACCGATCATTGGACCTGGCTTTCCAAAGCCCTAAAATAAGATGCGTAGAATATTTCAAGAACATATGAATGAATTTCAGCTTTGAAATGTGTTATTTCTATGCCCCAGGATAATTCAGTGCATGTTACATGAACGCTGTTTTATCACACATTCACAATGCTTGAATAAGAGTTTTGTAACAGCTGCCTGGCACACAGTGTGCACCATTCCTGATTCATCCATTTTTAACTGAAAAGCATACCTCAGGGTTAGCCACAGCCAAAATGTGTTGTTTGTGCATAATATTTGAAATTGCATGCTATTTGTTGTATGCACCACTTCTTGATATATTCTGACTTTTCCGTGTGTTTCTCCTCCTCTGTGTGCTGGCTATAGTGTTGCTTCATGCCTTTCTTTGGCCAAGCCCAATATTTTATGGGAAATTCCAGCGTTTGACCCAGCTGCTGTTGCAGAAAATGTATGATATCGATTGTTGGCATTACAATCAGGAGCCTGCGTGAGTTGCTTTCTATTGGCCTATCTCATCCTTCCTTTCCCTGCTGGTTTTGATAGGCAATTTATCATTCCACCTTGAGACCTCTTCAAGTACATGAAAGCAGGAAGCAGGGCTGTGTTTTGTAACGCCATTGAGAAAACAATACACATACAGCAGCATCTGACTTTTTGGCCCACAGTGTAGCTATCTATAATATCTATAATGTATTTAAAAAGAATAGATAGCCTAGCTCTTACCAGTACAGATGCTAATGATTTATGCTGCATTCACATCATATGGTATTTATTGTAAGTACCATCTTCCAACTTGTAAAAAGCGTCCACATTGACATCCAACTGTAGTTTCAACCAGGAATTTTGTATTTTTATGCTCTAGCTCTGATATATTCAACTAGGAGGTAATTGGTTAAGTATCCGGAGATGGCTTTCATTAAAGGTAAATAAGTGCAATATAAATGATAAAACTGGATGCTAAATTTAAAGTTGAGTTACTTTTTGATGTGGGCTTGTAAATTGTAACGTTAGCTTACTTCTTGTCCAACTGACATGAACACTTGCAAGTCGTATTGATGGGAATCTTTCCAACCTCTATCTTCTTTCCCATATGAGGTGAACATGGAATTAGCACATGATATGTTAAGTAATTGTAAATGACAATAGATAAAAAATCTCAGTCTTCAGTTTAATGAAGAATTAATATTGTTAAAAGCTTGACTTGTCTAACTTCACTCACTTTCTATGGAAACAAAACAGCTTACACTTTAAGTCTCATGGGAGGAGACATCATCTTATATAGTATATTCTTTTTATGTCTCTTTCACTAGTCACTCAAACTAGCCAAACAGGTTTCAATGAGTGATTCAAATTCACTAACTAACCATTGTTATAACAATGACAACGAGATAGGTACTCAGTTTTGTCCATGTTTGCATTGTTGGTTTGGGATCTATCCATGCTAGCTAGTATCTCTGTTATGATGTCAAGAAATGACAAAAATGGGCAGGGCACATAGGGTTCATAACAAATTATATGCTAAAGTGTTAGCATGTGCATTGGACAGAGCTGCCTGAGATGATTTTGGCGCCAATCCTCTCATCCCATATTAGTGACAAGCTGGCCAAACTCCCATAAAGACAGTGTATACCTTTGAATATATAGGCTGTATCAAAGCCTAACATGTTCTGCACAATTTGTGTTGTCAAAGGGCAGAAGTAAAATATTTCCAGAACGCAGCAATCATCAAAAATACAGTAATTTCCCCTTCAGGGTTATAATGATTACATAGATTAAAGTAACGCTATCAGAGATCTTTAAAAGAAAACTACAATAACATAATAACACCTTAAAATGACTTGTTATGTGCCTTCTCAGCTAAATAAGGATGATATTGTCTTATATGTCAGCCCTTACATTACAAAAGACTTTGATACTGTGTCTGATTTCAGTGTTAAACCGATAATAATGGTAATGTTAATAGCATAATGCCGTCATTTTATGATAGAAATGGTGGATATCCATTTCAAGGGCCACTAATGGACTACTGGTGTGACAGTAGAAGCCGTGGAATGTTCCAGGTTTCATTTTACAACCACCAGACAGAAATACAGCCTCTAAACAATAGTCACACTGAAAGATGTGGTCTTTATGGATGCAGAAAAATAAAAACACTTCTATCGTGCGGCAAAAAGCACCCCCAAGGAAAATTATTCTGGTCAGAATCAATAATAATTACAAAGGATGGACACATTTATTGTGCCGTGCACTGTCTGTGATTCATCTCTCAACAGCAAGAACCAGAGAGCTGAGACTGATTTTTGATGAAAACCATTGTGACAGACAGAAGGAGGGATTTCTGTGCGTGCCCTGCTGCCTTTTCTTTCTTTTTTGTGCATCCTTAAATCTTATTATTATAACTCAGTGAGGCAAGCAGCCTTGATAGTCTTAAAGTTTGTCTGGCTAGGTATTTTATGTTGCGTGTCTCAAAACTTTCTTCAGCCCAATTACGACTCATCTGAGGCTGTTACATTTGGCCCACCAGTTGCAGCATTTCTTGGCAACCTCGCGATTAATATCAAATGGGCTGCCAGAAATTTGGGAGTCATTTTGATTTTGGTCTGGATCACAGGCACCCAGTCCAGTGAATCATTCAGTCTCGTTTCAAACAGTTAATAAAATATCTATAAAAATATCAGTCCATCTTGCTTATGCCAGTTAGCGCGTGTAGAAATCTTCAAAGCCCTGCCGTGCCACTGACGCAAACCTAATTTCATTTATACCATTTGTTTTATAAGACGCTGAATAGCAACATTTGTTTGGGGTGCTCTCCAGAGGAAGTTGGTCAGGGGAAGGTCAGGGGTGGTTAGTGGTGTTTGTCATTGTGGCTGAAGAGCCAGAGCCCTGGAACAGTTTTCTCCAAAGGTCTTCAAAACAGAGGCTGAAAAACTAGAGCATGAGGCCCTCTTGAATAACATGCAATGCCTGGAGTAAAAATAATCCTCCCCATATCACACAATAGGGGAGTATGTGTATTCTGACTCCAGCACGGCTCTGAAAAATGTGCGGATTGATAAGAACATTGCCCTCTTTATCATAAAATACAAGGCTGCAGGTTTTACCGACTAAGCCATCCATCTGGTTTCCTGACAGTTATGCCTCTAACTGTAATCATCATAATCATAAACAGGTAACTGGATCCATACTGACTATTCTGAACAGCGACCAAGCTTGTACAGTAATGTACTTGATCAGTCTACATCTCACTGATCCTGACAGGTCTCTAACACCCCAGATATTTTTGTTATTGATGAGGATGTTAATATTACAAATGGGCTGTGCTTCCAAATAAATCATGATGATATCTTCATGGCCCTTTTCCTACTAAAAGCAAACTGGTAAAAGCCAAATAACCACAAAATGTGACTTCGGCTGTTCGATTTAATGAGCCGTTCTGAAATCCAAACAATCAAGACATTTTTTATGTAATTTATTCCTTCTTTTCACCTGTTTTGGTCCTCTTTGCGAAACAGGTATTTCTCTGTTTTATATCTGAACAACAAAACCAGAATGAGTGCATACTTGTGTGTGTGTGGTTTTTTTGAGCTGGGAAATGTTCTGGAACATTTTCAGATTGTTTATTGAAGCAATTCAGTGCATAATGAGAACAGAATGGCACATTTCATGAAAGCAAAGTAACTGCAAATAGGACTATTTATGATGTTTTTTCAGTTTAATAAGGTGGTTAGTAATGTTTTGAATGATGATCCAAGTGGCAAGATTTTCAAGTTTACAATATAAAAATGTCTATTGTTCTCATCCCAGACTGTCAAGTGGTTAAGGAGAGAAAAGGCAGGAGGGCAGACCCAGAATGAAGGAAGTGTTAAGGTGTATTTGTCTAAATATGTCAAACCTCTGCTCAAATAAGAGGCTTAGGGTTTTGACATCATCCCACTGTTATTCTATAGATAAATTTGCTGGTTATTTTAGTGCATTCACATGACATATTACTTTAACTGAAAGGAAGGCATGCAGCAGATGAACAGCCGAAGACAAAACGATCAAGGTTCAGAGAGCACACTGAGTCATCGGACAGTCCTGCAACTGCTTCAGTGACACTCAGCCAACCAACAGCAGCCAGAACCAGACAGCAAAGCAAATCTCCTGATCAAAAGTAAAGCAGCGCTAGTTAATGACTGAAAGCATGTAAGCAAGACTGAATTTCAAAATGCAACACTGATTTTAACAGAAACCCAAAGGCAATGAGTAATCTCTATCTATATCTATATATCTATGTACATAAATGAAAGGTAGCTTATTGCTGCATTTCATGTTTATTGATGGTAAATTCTGGATGTGTCCCTCTCAGTTTCTCCACCACTGAGAACATAACAATACATGCAGGTGATTGTTTCTGTTTCATATTGATGGCATAGCAGACATGGAAGAAACATGGGTTCAGATTTTTCCACTGTTGGCATTTTTTAAAGGCCCATATACTATGACAATAACACATGCATACACACCCTTGGCATCTTGCCTTCTTGACAGTCACGTAAATTCTTGACAAAATCGAAATGGATGAAATTGTTATGGCAAACTTTGCAGCATTCCGGTTTTGGAAGTTCCCAGAGTCTGGCTTTTTTTCCCCATGGTATTGTTGGAAGGAAGCCCAGAGAGAACATTTAACATAGTTTAGGTGATGAAAAACTAGGGAAGAAGGACAGGACCTCTGTGCGCTCATCAATAAAGCAGAACTTCAAGTTAAGGAGTTTAAAATTAATAAGTTTATTGATACCAAATGCACGAAGATTCAGTGGTGTGTTGGAGAAGTCTCATGTCAAGGACCCCCTCATACAATAATAGAGTCATTCCTTCAAATGGACAGCTCGGACTCAGTTTTTTTTTTCCCTAAAGATCCATTTTATAACAGTTTCAGAAAGAGCACATATTTGACTTCCTTGTTATGTTAATAGTACCAAACATCAAATTACACTAACAACACTAACACTATTGAATTACATATAATACGCTGTGCATATTAGATGGTTGTTGTGACTTACTTTAGTTAATATCAGCACCTGTTCAATTAATAGATAAAGAGTTAAGGTTTCAGTTTTAGACAAAAGATTGGCATGAACACATAACAATGTGCATAATGCAGTTGTTGTGCATTTAATGTGGACTCATCTTTGCTAATGCCACTGTTCATTTTTAATGCACATTAACACATTTACACGTTAACATTATACATGTATTACAACATTAATACAGTTGATCATGTGCGTTTATCGTTGCCTAGCTTTTGTTAATGTTGTTATTCATGTGCAGTTGATGTTAGTAAATGCATTCATCAGCATTACATAATGAACATTTAATGTAACGTGTTACCAAAGGAATATTTGGTGGCTTTGACATTAATAACAAAATATATTGTCAGAGTAACAGGGTGATGACAGTATGAGGTTTGACAGGACAGAAACAGTTCATTTAAAATAACCTCTCTTAAACTGCTACATAACTCATTTTTCATGTAATATTTTAGTAAAGGAAGGAAACCAACGCTAGAAAAAGGGTGCAAAAAATATACTTAATGACAGAAAGAATTGCACAAAATATGTACTGAACTTCCTTTAAACGGTTTGAACTGCTTAATAGTTGAAACAAACATAAAACCTATGGAGCACAGTCATTTGGAAACTAATACATACAATAAAAACTGATGAATCATACAAATGAATCATACATTTGAGGTGTAGCATTTTAAAATAATGTGCTGCTAAAGTTAAAAAAAATGGTGGTGTATGTGCATGTGAGAAAGAGAGAGAGAGAGAGAGAGAGAGCACTGGACACTGCAGAAGAGTGATTTCTGTGTTGGATGAATTGATGTGAAAGTAACGTTATATGAATCACACCACTACGCTGCCAAATGGACTAACATGTACAGTCCGTGAAACATGACATATTGTTTTATCGTCTGCAAAGGGTTAGGGTTAGATTTATTTATTGTTAAGTTGATTTATTGTTATGAAATGTACTTAAGGCTGTATGATTCAACTTGAATGCTATGCATAGTCTGTTTCCTACTTTCCAATTCTGTGCAATGGATCGCCTATGGCACGCTAACTGACACTTTTATAGAGTCAAAATTTGCTCCAAGATTTTTATGTATTCATTAAAAGCGAGCCTAAATTTTTAGAGGGAGAAAACAAGTGGACTGACTCTACCTCTAATATGACAGATGGGAAGGGAGGGAAACGCCAAGCTGCATGAGGAAAGGGCTGATGGGAGACTTAGCACCAGTGCTTGACCAGTGGAGGTAGAGTACTCTCATCGGACCTGACACGCTGTGGACTAAGTGCTGAAGACTACTGTATGATGTGAATTGTTTTGTTCCTTTTAGACAGGATGGATCGGTCCATTGTGCTTCTCTCTCTGATTGCCAATATCAAGTGCAGGCCTGCAGGTGCCCTGCTGGCTTGGTGCATCACCAGTATCATGCAAATCCACAAATTATATTTCATCATGTCTTGTGTGCAAAGGGGACATTTTGATCTGAAGGTGTCACTACTGAAAAAGTCATAGGGTCACCAAGTTTGACAGGGCTCATCCTCTGAGGACCATGAATGTGCTTACTAAATTTCATAGTGATCCATCTGATAGATTCTGAGATATTGTGAACAAGCCAAAACTGCGCCTGATGGTGGCACTAAAGGGAAAGTCATGAGCTCACCAACACTGACAGGGTTCATCCTCTGGGGAGCATGAACGTGAAATCCACAATCGGCCCGTTGCCTTGGAGTAAAGCATTGAGCTGACGGACATACGGACAGATGCATGGACAAATGGACTGTATGGAATTTTGTGCCCAAACATAATCTGGGATGTCAGATAGAAAATGCATTGGAAATATTTATGAAGGTTACTGAGGCGACCCTAACCCTGTATAGCTAATTCTTCATTCTTTTTGTACACTTCCAAGTCTACTATAAAAGTAAGCAAAACTGATTCAGATGTGATTTGCTACACTGTAAGCATGATTTAAATGCTTGGGTACTTAATATTTATTGCTACAAGCAGTAAGTGTCTGGGTTTTACAGCCAATGAAATCAATTGAGGAGAACAAAATAAGAAGTCTCACATGGACAATACAACCACTGTCCATGTGAGTCTTAACAATTTCCTGATGGTCAACTTTAGTGCCTGATAATGTCTTAAATCAATTAAATCTAACCCAGACACTCAGGCATTGGCAATTATATGTAGTATTAAAAACTCTAACAATAAAAGTTCAGTTATGGTAAAATAGCCCTCAGGTGATTTTATTTATTCTGTTTGGTACAATTAGAATGAGGAAGAAGAAGAACAATGCGTTCAGCCTTGTTGATAGTGTTTCATCACCAGGAGGTTTTAATATTCCCCACTGGTTCACTTGAACTCTACAAGGAGTTCTCCAGCCCTGAGGGAGAATACTGGGAGCTGTCCCAGAATGACTGAGATGCTAAACTGCGTTTCCATCCAGAACTTTGGCAGGCTTGAGAGAAAGACCAGAGACGATTTAGCAGAAATTAACTTGACATGTTGATGAATGGTTTCGCTGAAAATATGACCACCAGATACCTATCTGAAACCAACTCTCAGTTTAGGGGTGTGAAGGCAGTCGGACAATTCAAATTAGAGGATTAATACTTGAGGGGTGAGAATGTCTTTGCAGGCTTTGTATGCAGGTTAGCATACAGCCGGCGTGAGACAAAGACCAGAGATAATCCAAACTGCTGTTTGAGGCCAGACTTCAGAGGGGCCTGCTCCGGTTGATTCACTCTTTCCAGTGTGCATCAAACTTTTTAGTGCGGCCAGGAAGACATTCTTCCTTCCTCATAGAGGAAAGCTTTTATACCCTGACACAGCCAGCAGGCTTTAGCAAATCTCCTGGCAGAAGCGTTCTACCCACTGGGCGGATTTATAGAAACGGGTGCTGGGCCCCGAGCTCTTCCCTGGAAATCTCACCTCCGCTACTTACCATTCAAGTGGGTCTCTTTCACAATCACATGCACAAACTCACGTATATACACTTTTCACTTCCCTCCCTTCTCCGTTCACTTCTTCCGTCTCCTTGTGTAACCGCTCTCCCTGAGAGACAATCAACGTCAGATGTGTAATTGCCTCTTGGATCTAAAGGCCTGGATGCACCTGTGGTGTATAAGATGAGATAATTACTCACGACAAAGTAATTAGCAAGGTGAACATCTATTCAGTTCAACAACCTTGAAGGTTTGCCCATGAAATCCTTGCATGTCAGCAATTATCTGTGACCGTGTCCATGTGTGTCCCATTATCAGAGGACTGAGTGTGCACAGGTGTCTGTGTCAAGATCTTCAACACAATATAGGTTTTTTTCTTAGTGTGAGAATCTGCCTCATGTTTCATGCATGTCACATTTTTACAGTAAATATGACCTACAGCTGGGAAAAAACATTCATGTTGACTTCCTAGTTGTAATTACAAGAGTAGCATGATTGTGATTTTTTCTTCCCAAGCTCCAGTTTCTTCCACTTGGCATCACAAAATGCAGAAGTGTGTCACCACAAGCAGTAAACACCGCAGAGAGCCCAGCAATGTTGGCAGTCCAAGATAATAAAAATCAAAATTATTGGTTGTTTTCACAATAATGCTCTCAAGTTCACTTACTCAAAGTGAGTAATGTCTGCTGCAGCTTTTTTTATGGTTGATTTGAAATTCATGAATAAAACTTATTGTGAGGGCGTCCCAATGAGTTCGACATGAATGCCTCCAAGTTGTGGCAACAAGATGGCATTTCATTCTTATGATTCGTCCGCTGTGGCATGAGTGCAGCACCATTCCCTAAGCAGCCATTTTGAACTTCACTGAGGGTGGGAAATTGTGCCTGGAAGATTGGCATGGTGCATGAAAACTTGCACTGTGAAAATTTCAACTGTTGTAATTGGTTGGCTCTGCTCTGAACTGCCCACTTTGTTGTATATTGTGGAAGAAGATGAAGGAATTACAGGCCAACCAATGATAAAAGTTAAAATTTGTTGAAGCTGATTTTTTTTTTTTTTGATATATGCTTAGTTGCGTAGTGGAGCCTAATGATTCATAAAATGTCTTAATTCGTCTTCTACCTCATGTATTTGCCAATAGGTGAAGCAACATTAAACTGCCAGATTTTTGAATGGTGTTTGGTGTAGAGTAAACATCTATGTTGGGCCAGAAAAGAACAGAATGATGATTGACTTTTTACAAACTGTGACAATCCACAGCTGAATATATTAACACAGCTTGTGTATTATTGTTCATGGCAAATGCTACAGAATTCCTTTTGCACTTTTCGGTGCTCCTTTCCAACAAGGCTGCAGATGCCACGTGGTGGTACGTAATCTTTAGTAGCAGGTCAGCAGGAGGCCATTGTTGTCAGGGAAGACTGGGACTCATCCAGTGTTTCAGTCACGAGATCGACACCATGAATCAATGCATGGCTGTACCTACAAGGGACAGGGAGAGAGGGAATAACTCCCACCAGTAAGGGAGGAGAAAACAGCAGTATATTGTTCATGACAGTACATTTGCACATGTTCACCATATCACATACAATGGCTACTGCACATAAGCAAAATGATCATCCGGAAAAAATCTAATCTTTCCTTTGGTGTGGTAATACGCCTGTTAGCTGTAGGGGGACTGTGTGAGGGCCCATTGTGTGTTCAGGGAGCATTGCCCTCCTCGTCTATATGTCAGGTGTCAATTACGTCATTCATCGTTTGCAAAGGTAATTATAGAAAGGCACAATGTCTTCAAGCAGAAATTTACCATAGGAACACAATGACATCAGTCTTTAGCAAGTGGTTTTAATTTCACAAGGTCCAAAATAAAACCGTCATGTTCCTCATGATATTGCTTTTTACAAAGTATACTCCTCTCAAAGCACTCCAATCCCAATATTGATATTGCTGCAATGAAATCGGCTGGACTCCATTGCATTTCATTAGGCTCGACAAGTGGACCATGTGGAGAGAGCAAGCCAGCCCTGTAAAAGTCTGGGTTTGCTGAATGGCTGGGAAAGATTTGGGCTCACGTTTGAAAAAGAAAACATTTGGACTGATAGTCAGAAACAAGGTTTTTACTGCAGAACAACCGGAGAGGTCGCCGGGATCTTTTCCAGGCAGATAGATGGCTTAAACAGCTGAGGAGGGTCGCAGCACACGGCTGACCGGCGCGGTATCAAACCGTCCAGGCCGAGGTGACCGGATACACCCGGGCCTGGTCTGTGCTCACAGACAGGACACCAGAGCTGCTGGCTCTCCCTCCACACTTGTAACACAGTCCCCCAATCCCTGTTATTGTGACTGTAATCCAGCTATAAAGAGCTACAGTCACAGTATGAGGTCTCAACTCGCTAATGAATGAGAAAGTACTTTGTGTCTGTGTGTTGACTTTAAACCGCAGCTGAACGCCGGCCAAGTCTGATATTTGATTCTTGCTTTCTTCTTATCCCCTGTGATGAGTGGACAGAATCCACTTTAAGACAGACTGAGCAGGCTGGCTTTACAGCATGCAACTTTTGTGCAATTAGCTGCAGGTTGCAAATGAAACTTTGATTCTTGCGGTGTCACCAGACACATTGTGAACATTCCAACTAATGATGATGCAATCCCAATTCTTGCTTTTACAACAACCAAACTCCAACACATTACTGCATTCACGCCATGGGAGAGTCATGGGAGGTCTGACTTGACAACTCATCTTGACGACTTGAGTGTTGTCGTGCTCGTTCAAATCTCTGGGGAACTGTCACAGCTAACACCAACACAGATTTACAGGCTAACAGCAAACAGTAAAGCTAACACTTGCTTGTCACATGAATGAAGTGAAAAGTGTAGAGAAGATTAAATCGATCGTTTAGGGATGTGTAATAAATGTCACTTCCATGATGAACTCCAAGCTTGTCAGAATGTTTTGTGTTGATGATGTTGTGTGGCAAAGTGAGGACAATCCTGCATAAGTAGCAAATCCCGAGTTTCCAAGTAGTAAGTAAAAGGAAGACATGTATGGAATTGTTTGTACTTTTTGTAACAAGGTTCATTCAACAAATATTCAAAGCAGTTTTATATCACGTGACTTGTGGTAGTTCTGGTAGGCGATGAGGTGGTAGATGATTCCTAAGAGACGCATGGTACCCATAAGCCCTTACATTACAATGCATCCATCAAATACTCCCAAAATATTTTTTTCTTACATCATTTCAGAGAATTGCAAAAATAAATTTGCAGCATGTTACACCTAAGACCCAGGAATGACAGGAGCACGGTGCATGACAGGCACCTACAGCAGGAATGAGGAATGAGCAGGGATATGTTGTGTGAGACCAGGTAATGACAAGAGTATAGAGTATCACTGAGACTAAGAATGACAAGGGTACAGTGCACGACTTTGACCTGTCTGACTGTGTCAGATGATATGGCTGCTGTATAAATGGCCTGCTGAAGTACTGCAGCTATTCTCCTCTCATTGAACCCTATTCGTCCTACTTTTGGTAAGTGCTAAGCTCCATTGAACTCTATGACAACAAGGTCATGGGGACTGGAATGAAGCCCTCCCTCACACATGCTGACAATATCAAAATGGCCGCCAACTGCTGTAATCAGAGTTTGTATCATTAGTCCAGACTGTGCCCTGGGGGTACAGAGAGAAACTGTGGTTTAATTCATCAGTGGTCCCACACACACACAATGGTGTAAAGCCCAGGGGCCCGGGCTTGCACAGGCAGGGGCGCTGATTTGGCCAGTGTGTGTTTTGTGAGGTGCCTGTGATGATGAACAGTAGACTGTACATTGCAGCAGTGCTGAACTGTGCTCAAAAAATAATATGAAGATGGCTTGATGAATAAGAAAATAAGGCCTGCTTACTCTCACTCTCAGTGCCTTGTTTCTTTTTCGAATAAATGTTAAACTACAATAATAACCTGCAAACTATCAAACTTTCGAGTCTTGCACCTGCCCAACGCCATATGCACTTGAATGTGACAGTTTTACCAGGTCTGGTGAACATGATGGCACAAATGTCCCCTCTCGCGCTGGATGAAGTGTCATTCCCAGAGGGCCGAGTGCGTGTGCGCTTTGTGGCGGAGCTTTCAGGCACCTGTAGAGGCTTAGCTGTGAGAGCAGCCAGTCTGCACAGTGAGACGGGGAGCTTATAAGATTGAGCAGCAGGAAACTGCTTTATGTGAACCTGGAAACAGAAAGTACTAAGGGACAGATTCAACAGTCATTTGCATTATTGAATGCTCTAATGGGAAAGGCTATGGGAAGTGCAATAAGGGAATGTGATAATAAAAAAGAGAGGTTTACTGTCAGGCGTAATAGGTTAAAATCCAGGAACAGTAGCTGGCTGTAATCTACCTGGAACTGAGGGAATATGTGAAATACAAGCATGTGGAATGCCTCGAATGCATCAAACTGATGTTTTCAGTTGCTTAATATGAACAAATTGATATGTTATCTGGAGTCTTGACAACAGTGATACAGTAATGCATTCAATTTATTACACAGTCATTCAATTTACTGCATAATGAAATGAATGAGTGGAGGGTTTTCATTACAGTAAAGTTTGCTTAAGGTACTGTATCGAACTCACTACAAGGTTAGTCACATGTTGAACCACATGTGCCCATGAGGTCTGTGAGTCTAGACAGCTGTCGGCTTGTCAATAATGATATTGTGATAATAATAGTAATGTCATGGATTTATAAAGACCCGGAATCCCCTTAGGGTCATAACTATGATCTAATCACACTTTTTAAAGGATAAAGAAGATACATAGATGCAGATAAGGCCTGTGAGCAGCGGGGTTCATCTCAGCCGCTTACAGCAGAAAGAATTATAGAAATTGAAGAACAA
>OMLF01012767.1:0-15074 GCA_900302615.1 Holocentrus rufus | reverse complement strand
AGTCAAGCTCAGCACGAGCCTGCAAGACGTGACATCATGAAAAAAAAAAAAAAACATCTGTGTGTGTGTGTGTGCGCCTGTTTTTCTGAGCAGGACTTTGCGTGTCAGCACTGGGAACTGTTTTGTGAGCATCTGTGTCTTTACTTTCTCTACATAATCTGCACTTAGTCTGGTAACATGATGTTTTTCATCGTCTTTCAAGCCTCGTGCTTTGATTCGTTCATGTGGCGTCCCAGCTTGCAGACGCGCCCGTCGCAATGTTTTCCTCCAGATGCCGTCCCACGGAGCGTTTCTCCGGCAGAAATGGCGTGTGCCTTATTTGTTTTTGCACCTCCTGCCACGTTTCCTTACTGAAAAGCACCTTAATGCGTCTCTGCTTGCTGTCATTCATAAGTCACCGTAGCGTTAAGCCGGGATGGAGCAGATTTGGCTGTGAAATTTTGTGTTTTGAGACGAGGAATGAAGGGAGATGAGGACAAATAGTGAGCGAGAGGTGATGCGTGCAAGTGCATTCCCCCATGTGTGTGTGTGTGCGTGTGTGTGTGTGTGTGTGTGTTATCTGCAAGTCCATCCCCGTCCTTCCCCACCAGCTTAGGGTGCAGTGAGTTGTGACATCACGAGCTCAGCACGAGGCTGGAGTTGCCTCTGCAAGTCTCAAGGCGTCGTCCTCTGGCGTTTCTCCACACCTTTTCCTCCCAATTAGTGTCTTGTGATGCGTCCATGCACTGTGCGATTATGTAAACGGAAAAAAAAAAAGGATAACAGAAGGGCAAATTTGCAGAAAGTCCTCAAGCTAACGGAGGACAGGACTGATGCAGCTCTGCTCCTCTGAACTCGGGGAACAGATGTTTCTTTTCAGGTTGAAAGTGTCTGTTGTACAGTTGTGTCTCAGCAGATGATTTTGGTTTATATCTGTCAGTTAAAAATCTAATATAGAGATACTGCAGTTGTGTGCATTGTGGGTAAAACCTAGCCTGGTAGCCTGGTGCCGCTACTGTAATGTGTATATTATCATCAAATAGTCTGTGATGATGCAACGACGATGATAAACGATGTAAAACTCTGTCGAAGCTGATTTGGAGAAGCCAACATTTACATGTAACTTAATTAATTTATTTGTCTGTTAACATTGTTTTCATAATTGATGAAGTCAGAAGAGTGTATTTTTTATTTTTATATGAATAAAAAAGACATTTGCTGTATGGTTAAGTCAATTAAAATGGAATGTGTGTGCTCTTTTTCAAAAACCTAAACAGACTTAATGTTTTTGAACAGGGAAAGCAAATTTTTTGGCACAGTGTAGAACCAGATCACAACCACAGGTATGAAGCAAAGAGAGAAAAAATTCCATCTCGACCCATTTATCTTGGGATTGACACATTGCAAAAAAAAATTCTTCATATCAACAAGTCACGTAGTCTCATATTCAGTGTTCAAATCGTTTTTCTTTAAATGAGGTTAAAAATCTGCCAGTGGGATGAGATAATCTCACTTGTTTCCAATGCTAATCAACATGTTTCCAGAATTTCCTTGAATCATGTGTCATTTTCTTGATCTTAGTGTGCTGATCTGCCTTATTCGGCCTGATTTCAACATATTTATACTAAAATTCCTGGAACAAGTGAAACTGCATCAGAAACCAGTTGGGATTGTCTCATCCTGCTTGTAGGAAGTCAAGATTTTAGCACTGAATGTGACACTAAATGACTTGCTATGATGGATTTCATTTGCAATTTAACAATTTCAAAGTATCTTAAATCTGATGTTTTCTTGTAATTCATTCATCCCTCAAAATCAGAGGAATGCATGCAGAGATCAAACAAAACAAAAAGAGGAATTATACTCTCTGTGACCTCTGACCCTTTATCAAAACATCTTACAATCAACCAGATAAGTAATTTCACAGTTTGTAAAAATGATGTATTTTCAGCGTCATCTAATTAGCCTGTGAGTGCGGTGATGTTCTTGTACAGACTCTGGTTAAGGGACACAGATAGGCGAGATAAGCTTGACCTGGAATGTTTGACTGTATTTCACTGTCAGGCTCATTCCCTGTGTACTCACTCAAACACATAAATTGTAAAAAAAAAAAAAACCTTGTCAAGCCCTTCATCACCCCTGCAGCTCATAAATCATTCCCCTTTTCAATGACAGCTGATTTGTGAAATTACCTCCTGGTATTTTGACATCCACCCTGAAGGATAATGGTGTCAGCCCATCACTTTGAACACACCATAGCACTGATGCTCTTATGACACAAGCCAGCGGGATGAGATAATCCCACTTGTTTCCAATGCACTTTTAGGAATTTTTCTGGGAACAAGTATAAATATGTTGAAACAGAGCAGAATCAGGCAGATCAGTACACTAGGATCAAGAAAATGACACTTGATTTAAAAAAAAAATATGGAAAAAGTTGATTAGCATTGGAGACAAGGGGGATTATCTCATCCCACTGGCAGATTTTTGAGCATGTTTGAAGAAAAACATTGAACACTGAATATGTGGCTAAATGACTGGCAGTGATGTAGGATACCAAACATCACATAAAAGAAACACATCATTGCTGCAGTCAGTTACTGTCTACCCCCAAAGCATCATAACTCAGAACTTCAAGAAAAAAAAACTGACTTTCCTTGTCATATTTACCACTTTACCATTTACTCATCTTGTAATTACAGTTTTTCCTGCAGCGCCTGAAGGCAGCAATCGTCAGGGAGCATTAACAAGCTGCAGAGCAAGACGCGGCCACTGATGGACGCACAGTGGCTGCTGCGGGATCAAACCTGCGGCCTTCTGGTTGCACAGCTCTCACGGCCTGACTCCCCGTCCCTCCTCGGTGAACTTTGTTTTGAAACACGGCTGCGTGTGCGAAAGGGATCTGAACTAATTTCATTGTGTAAATATTTCCCCAACCGCCGGTGCAGCACATGTGTTGCACACATGCTTTGTTGCACCTTCGGTTGCACCCACGTGTCCGACATACCGCCGATCCCAGAAGAGCGAGCGGGGACCTTTACACACCGCCGACTGGTAACCACTTCATGCCAGCTCGTAATGTTTGTCACATGGCGGAGCTTCATTTGGAGTTAAGGAGCCACAGAGTGATGAGCTGCCACACACACACGCACACACTTTTTCTCCACCCCACAGTGAGGTCAGAGGTCAGGGTCAGGAACCTGGGTTTGAACCAGGGTCCTGTAGCTGAAAACAATAAATGAGAATCATGTGGCTCCTGCTGTCCTGGTGAGAGTGGCAATTAAAAGTTCAGAACTTTTTGCTCCTATTTTTTTTTTTTTAGATGAACAACAGTGACATCAGAACGCTTTGAACTGGAAAATAAAGCAGGAAACACAATTAGAATTAACAAAACGAGACAACTGTTTCCAATGGAGAATTCAAAAAGGATTCAGTTGAAACTTTTTAAAGGGACCGAAGCATGACTTTAACAATACATGAAAGATGAAAATCAATCAACGTAGAAGGTGAAATGCATCCAAGGGAAATCACACGCTGTGCTTTGTCTTGCAAACTTTTGACGGGATCTGGCTTGTTTGGTGCATCCAGATGTAGGAATAAAGGAGGTGAATCCGCCCCTGAAGCCAGCTGATTGGCTGTTGTTTGGGGGTTGATTGACAATGGTTTCTTCTAAGGTGCAAAAATACAAAAGGAGTGAAAAAACAATCAGACAAAACTTAGTTTAAAACCAGCTACAATGGCTTGCAGGATTAAAATATATCTAAGTAACATCCAAAATGGCAAAATGACAATAACAAAAAATATGCTATCACCTGGTAGAGGGTCTATCTATTTATCTATCTATCTAAAGGTGTAAAGGTGAATGAGTTCATGCTTCACCACAGAAGACTTGGGAGTCAGAAAGCAGGGAAGAGCCACAGTGTGTGAGGGGAGCTGGGATGCAGCCACGGCCATTTGGCCGAACGCAGACATCTGGACTGGTTCGAGTTCCCACAGCCTCCTCCAAGCTTTGTTTTGGGCCTGCTGGTAAATCAGCTCCGCTACAGCTGCTCTGTGCATGACAACTAGAAATCTGTTGTTGCTGAACACTTAAGTTAACTGATTCTTGGATGGCAGGCCCACCTCGGTGAAAAGCTGCAGTCACGCATTGCTCGTTTTAGACCAGGGGTGAGGTTGCCAAAGCAGGGGTCCGGGGAGGCCACCGTGGGTCTTTGAGAGGGTTCCAAGAGGTCCTGAGCAAAATGATGGATGGTTTAATTTCAACGTTATTTCACTCATCCTCCACAACTACATGCATATATAATATCTAACCACCAAAACCTGCTCAGATGGAGTTCCTCAGGGCACAGTCTGAATGAAATGGGTGCACCTGGTCAGATGCATGTATTTTAGGGTGCTTGGTACTACTACTGCTACTGCTGCTACTACTACTACAAATACTACTAATAAAAGTTTGGCAACTCCTGTTATTTATTTATTCATTTTTTAATGCTTATTTTTTATGTATTTTGTCATAATTTGTCCTAAATTGGCTTGCTTTAATGTATTTACTTCTGGTAAAATATAACTTTTGCCACTTTTATGTTCTACAGTTCTTTCATAGGTGTTAAGAGGAGAAGGTGTGGAAGTAGTAGTACTAATGTAAGACGATATATTATTTAAAAAATAAATAAATCACTGTATTTGCATCTTGGACTCCTAGTGTGTCTAAGATAATCAGTAAGTTATTGTACTTAATGCTTTTTCAATCTCTTTTGGTATCACTATATTTCTATAATATTCCTATAGGATGTTGATGTAGTGTGTCTGTGGTGGTGAGTTATTTTACTTTATGATACCCCTGTGATAAACCTGTTGCTCTGCTGTGATATCCGCATAGCATCCTTTAAAATGAATCCCAGGGTTTCCATAGTTTTTTGAGGTCAGAGCTGCACGGTAGTCCGCTCTGTGGATCTCAGGTTTCAGGCGAGGGGCCTCCTCTTCTTGAATGGGGCCGAGTTACGTGGAGGAGGTGTGGGAGGAGGGGAATAGGAGATTTGAGGAATCAAAAGATCTTTCATTGTCCTCTCTCAGGGACCCCATACGACACATGGGGTCACATGGGCTGAACGGGTTAACACTGCAGGCTGGGTTAGTCGCTGATGAGACGCCGAGGAGGAAAGCGCACTAATTAGGAAAGCCTGGTCGAGCAATTAAATCTCAAGAGAAGACGCGCAGCTTTGAGCGCAAAGAGGTAGGTGTTTTCGTCCAGAAAAGTTTGTCTGAGAGAGGTGCATTTCTTTCCGCAGGTTGATGCGACGGCGTTTTTAAAATTTGTCACCCTGCAAGTTGATTTTTACAAGGCGGGTTTACACTGTGAAGTTGGCAAGTGGCTTCTGCTAATTTCGTCTTGTAGCCGACCTGAGTTTGCTGGTGCGGTGAAACTCCACAAAGTTTCAAATTCATCAGTTTAAAGCCCCTGCAAAGAAGTCATGTAACCATATGAGATTAATCAGAATGATATTGTTCATATATCACAGTCAAATTGTAAATATATTATATAGCTAATAGTTAAAGGCTACCACAAGAAAATCAGTGGTAATAAGGTAAAAATGTACCACAAGGCCACTATAAAGTCAATATTTTTACTGCCACGGACACATTAAGTCCTCACAGGAAAGGTATAGTAATTTGAATCGTTTGACTGTCAGGTTCGCACTATTTCCCTGTGTCTAACAAATGATCTTTTTAATAAAATGGTGGCTTTAGCTTTAATTTTTTCTCCCATCGGATATCTTTGTCTCCCCAGTAAAACTGAAGAAAAACTGCAGGTTTTTGTCCAAAGAATGCCACAATTTCCAAAACAGTCCAATCTGACTCAGCAAGTTCTTTTAGTAGCCCACTGCTACTTTTTCATGTGTATTGCTTGTGTATAAAAAAAAAAAAGCAGCTCAGCTTCTGCAAACTGCTGATGCTTGACTCTTAAAGCTTATTCCAAACAAGTTGAAGTCCAGTGGTCTTGTGAATAAATATCATTTTCTCACCGCATGTCTTTGGCAAAGTCAGGAACTCTTGTTTCGGAGGGTGACACCACTGAAGTGCAGTGATTGACATTTGTTGGAGTATTATTCTTCTCTATTGCCCTATATAAAAGGCAGACTGCATGGGGATTTCGTGTGCCCTCAGTCTGCTCCCTGAACCCTAAAATCCAGCTTTCTGCTTTTGGTTAGGAAGGAATGTTAACTCGCCTTTGCTTTGTCCAGATACTTTACCCAAACTCTCCACCCCCCCTCCTCATCTCCTTCCCAAGCTTGGTGACTCTTTAAGCAGAAAAAAAAACAGAAATCAGTTGAGTTTGACCTCACATGAGCAAATAGGCTACTGTTTAAAGATGTCTTTGGTCAGCTGTTTGGGGACTGGCATTGCAGAATTGTTTGCCCTCCCTCGCTTGTGTTTGCACTTACTTGCGTGAGAAGACCGGTTTGTGTTGGGAAAATAGATGGCTGGGTGATCAGCCACATGTTGCAGGGAAACTGAAGAGTGTGCTGTGGTTTTTCATGCATTCTCTCCATCTAGTCAGAGGGAAGCAGGGAGGGCAGCTAATATACTGGAGGTTGTCACGGACCACCAGATCGACAACAAAGACCTCGTTTTTCGTGCAGGTTTTGTCTTCCCCATCAAGTTCTTTCTCTACACTGGAGAGAGGAAAACCTAACAAGAAGTTCTCCTTTTACCTGCTAACTTCTTGTTAGTGCAATTAAATCAGTTTCCATTTTGCTGTGCACCCCAAAGAACCCTCTAAAGGATCCTTGGCAAGTACCTGGACCCAAATCAAACTGCAGCTCACATCAGAGAATTAATCCATGGTGCATCTCGTCAATTGACTTTAGGTTAAAGTGCAGTATTAAAGGGTGATAAGCTGAGTTCGGAGTTTCTGTCACAAACTTAAGGCATGCCCCTAAGAGGTCAGATTTAAATGTCTTGTTTCAGCACTTCAACTTGCCCAAACCACTTGTCACTTCTTAGACGGAGCAAGCTGGATTTGCCTCACTGGGGTCCTTTCTGAACCTTTGTTTTTTAAGCGTGATTTGATTTCAGCGATTATGCAACGTGGATATTGCATGTCCATTTGGTGGTCACACCTTTGTGGAGTCGGAAGCAACTCGAGGCCTGCCTGGAGATAATACTTTTCACTGCTAAAAGGCTTCTTTTTTGTGGTTGGCGTGTGATACTTTGCACAATGGGTAGCGTCCTAAACACGGCTTGAAATGGAGATGGCTGAATATTAGATCTGAGAATTTCTCTGGGAACCAAACACGTCTTGAGAACTGAGACATGTGGAATTGTATGCTGTTTAAAGGGACAGTCCACTTCAAAATGAAAACAAGTTGGCTAGTTAAACTTAGTATCAGGAGTTGCCGATGCTTTTATGTTATGTTGGATGCAGAGGTATTTTCAGAGTCAGCACACGTAAACATATCCTGTTGGGTGTGTCAGATTGGTTTTGTGGGAATGTTTTTAATATTTTATGTCTCCAGGGTTATTGGTGAAGGGGACATGAACATGCACACAGACTGGCCAACTTTTAAAAAACAAGTTTTGATGGCTTTGGTGCCTTAGTTGTGATATCTTATTGAAGATTTGCCCAACTGGGACATGAAGATTGATGTATTAGTTTCATTTAGGTTCATAAGGTTCAATTTTTTCATGCTCATGATTGTGGCATGGCACAGGCAAGTCTCACCAGCTCTGCACTTGTGATGCTGCCAGTTCTGTGGGAGGATTTAACAAGAGAAGAATGACTAACCTTGCGAGGGCCTGTGTGATGCATACCTAAACTGAGGAGACATGCCCTCAGGTGTTGGTAATGGATAAATACACATCCATTGTGATGAGTCATGAAATGCTTGTAATATGTGTCAAGATTTCATGCAAACTGTGGATGGATACTCAGGGAAGATGTCTGTCAGATCTATTTTTTATTCTGTCTGTGGTCGTACTGATATCTGAGACTTTCATTAGCCAATTTCTGGAGTTATTTGGTTTCATAGAGAAATAGCATGAATCAATATATTTTTGCACAAACAACATAGATTCATTTCTGAGATATTCTCATTTCCCTGAGGAATGGATCCATTTAGTGATCAAATGTAGGAGAGAGGTATCTGTTTAGAACCCATCTAAATGCTCAAATAGGCCTCAAGGCAACATTTGAGTGTTGTTCAGCTAGTGTTTGGCAATTGAATAAAAGTCCTGAAAAGGGTTTATCAAGCCATCACACACAAAATTATGAGGCTGATTTAGGTCCCAATTAACCTCTTTGCTGAATCCCTTGAAAATCTTGTTAATCAGGCTTTGTTCTGTCATGCAGAGTGTAAAAATTCAGTGTCTGGCCAACCTGAAGCAAAGACCAGGGGCATACTGTTTTGCGTCATGCACATTAAGGTGTCAAAATGTGGTTCCAGCAATGTAAAGGAGTAATTTCAGACAACACTGCCGACACCGGAAAGGAGTTTTTGTATTGTACACCTCAGCATTTTCCCCGAAAAGAGGGTGAAAAAAAAACCACACCAGGTCTCCCTCACAGCTAGCTGTGACTTGCCAGTCGAAGCTTTGATGATAGCTGAGCGGCTGAGGCTTAGCATGGCAGGCAGCTGTTGGAATGTGGGTTTACCATACTGCTACCTGCTAGACTAACAGAATTGTCTAGAAGACTAATATATTCACATCCTTTTTTGGATTTTTGGATATGTGTATAATCACAGTTGATATAGGTAGATACTGCTATCAGGCTCTATCTGGCCATACCCAGTGTAAAGCATTACATTCGTTAGTCAGCTCTTGGAACTTTAAACTGGGTAGTTTGATGTCCATTTACACTGATTTGTTTTTATGATTCTATTTGGCAGAGTTTGCAGAATGAGTTCATGCATCAGCAATGCTCATTCGCATATGGGTTCTTGCATCAGGCCTTGGTATTCATCCCTCATGATAGTGGACAAGTTTTTGCATGGGCTTTACCTCGCCTGGCTCACAGTCTTCATCCTTTTTTGTGTGGTCCACTTAACGGTAATTGCTCCTTACGAATGCTCTAGGCAGGCGATGTCAAATCGTTTTTACCTTGGGTGTTAATCCTGTCTTCACCCAAGTGTGCAGTGGAACAAAAAGCTTTCCTGGGGGCACAGTCTGGCAGCATTTTGCAGCAGTGTAGGTAGATCAAATCAGTTGGTGCAAAACAAAGAAGTGGGCAAAAAACTTAGGCATTTTATGGATCAGTTTGGTATTGCTAAAACTGTTGCAATGATTCCAATCTCTCTTGTCTTAATGTGTCTCCCTCCCCAGAGCTAATTTAGCTCCCCGGTCACCTTGGCACCATGAGTTGGAGTTTCCTCACTCGTCTCCTAGATGAGATCTCCAACCACTCCACCTTTGTGGGTAAAGTCTGGCTGACAGTGCTCATCATCTTTCGCATTGTGCTGACAGCCGTTGGGGGCGAAACGATCTACTACGATGAACAGAGTAAATTCATCTGCAACACACAACAGCCTGGATGTGAGAACGTGTGCTACGATGCCTTCGCGCCGCTCTCACATGTTCGATTCTGGATCTTCCAGGTGAGCGGCATCATATTGAGTGTTGTGTATTAAGATTGCAAGAAAATAACACGTTTTCAATTTGTAGTACTACCTTAAACATTTTATCTTTCTTAATAATCAGTTATACCAACATTTATCCAAGAAATACACTCTTTGTGGTTGAACTTGTTTATGGACTCGAAGGTGTTTAAAGTAAAGTACACTTACACAAAAAACACTCTAACATCAAATGTGCTTGTCTAGGTGATCATGATCACCACCCCCACCATAATGTACCTAGGCTTTGCCATGCACAAGATTGCCCGCATGGAGGACACCGAATACCGGCCCCGCAACCAGAAGAAGAGGATGCCCATCGTGAGCCGCGGGGCAGTTCGGGACTACGAGGAGGCGGAGGACAACGGGGAGGAGGACCCCATGGTTGCTGAAGAGATTGAACCGGAAAAGCAGGAGAAATCAGAAACAAGTACGCTGAAGAAATAACTGGCAATGGTAGTCAGTGCCACAAGTGTATTTCTTGTCATTATGTAGCTAAATGTTCAGTTATCAAGGCATTGCAAAGGGAAACTTATTTTTTTTTTTGTAGTTTCTGTTTCATCATCATCTGTTTCTGTTTAATCATCTAAACCAGTGGTTCTCAAACTGGGGGTCAGGACCCTCCAGGGGATCACAAACACATTTTACTACACAAAAGTATTATCAGGTTTATTTTTCATATCTTTTCTTCATATTTTTTTGTTTTCCTGTGAAATACTGAGTACTTGTAAAATTTGAGGCGTCTTTTGTTAAGTAAATGAATTAGCTGTTCTCCAGTTAGGCTGATCACCGCTCTGCATACGCAGCCTGTGAGGGAGGGGTTGTGAGTGGGTGTCGCTTCATTTTAAAGTGTCACAAGTGAAAAAGTTTGAGAACCACTCATCTAAATTGATTGCATAACAAACCCTGATGGTAACTCAGCCAGATGCTAACCAGCATGTCTCTGCATCCTTCCATCTTCAAGATGCAGGGAAAAAGCATGATGGACGTCGTCGGATCATGCGCGACGGCCTGATGAAAGTCTACGTGTGCCAGCTGCTGTCACGTTCTGCCTTCGAGGTCTCCTTCCTTTTTGGCCAGTACATCCTCTATGGCTTTGAGGTGGCGCCGTCCTACATCTGCACGCGCTCGCCATGCCCGCACACAGTGGACTGCTTTGTGTCGCGTCCAACGGAGAAGACCATCTTCCTGCTGGTGATGTACGTGGTGTCTTTCCTCTGCCTGCTCCTCACCATGTTGGAAATGTTGCATCTGGGAATTGGCGGCGTCCGTGACACTTTCCGCAGGCGCGCCACCCTCACCGCACGCCCCGTGCCGCCCTCCTCCTCATGCCGCCCGGGTTCCCTGCCGACGGCGCCCCCTGGGTACCACGCTGCCACGAAAAAGGATCAGTGCAGGAAGCTGAAGGGGGACATGAGGGACTCGCCGCTGGGTGACTCTGGGCGGGAGAGTCTGGGTGATGAGGGGCCTTCATCCAGGGAGCTGGAGAGGCTGCGGAGACACCTGAAGCTGGCCCAGCAGCATCTGGACCTGGCCTATCAGGCGGAGGAGGGAAGTCCCTCGCGAAGCAGCAGCCCTGAGGTCAACGCGGCCGGGCAGACAGCCGCCGAGCAAAACCGCCTCAACTACGCCCAGGAGAAACAAGGAGAGAGTAGCGAGAAAGGTACAGCTAGCATTGACTGAAACTGCGCTCTTTCCCCCACTTCACTCCCTGAACTTAAAGGTACCCAGTGTAGATTTCCTCATGTTTTGTTTACATTCAAAATTTCTCACCAAAACACACGTTGAATGAATTTCCTCAAAAGTAATGCATAGCCTTATTGTGAAATATTTTGAAAGTTGCATTATTTACATTTACTTGTGTATTATGTTGCCCCCATGCACATGACATAATGCAAGTACATGATATCTAACAAAACGGAGACCTGGTTTTCCTAGTGTGCACTATAGTGACACTAGTGGTTGCGAACTACATCGGGTACCTTTTAATACATATTTGCATTTGCACACCACTGTTATGGCACAGTGTCTTTCAAGGCACTGTTCCTATGAAATGTTTAGATAGCGATGCAATGAATTTCCCCAATCTGGCTTATTTTCTTTTATTCTGAGTCAAACCGACTCAAAAACTTATTTGTGCCACAGTCGATGATGCTAAATAGATCAGAAGACTTAGAGTAGTGGGTGATGAGTGGAAAAGGGGGACAAAAATGCCATCCTCAACTATGTATATTTAATTTGTAGGTATATTCTATTTGTTTTTATGCATTTTATTTGATGGCAGTTTTAAACAAGATACATTTCTGGAACAAAGTCATGTTAGCTAATGTTCCCAGTCCTTGGCCTCTAAATTGCAGGGTGTAAAACTGTCAGCCCCCGCTGAGCAAAGGGCCCATATATTTCTCAAATGCGCATGCTGAATATTCTAATGTTTGTCTCTTCCTCTTCCTAGGAATACATGCCTGAACGTGCTTCCTGCCTCAAAACGTCTGTCCTCCCATTCCTACTGGTCTTAATCATATGGGGGAAGCACATATGGGAATGCAGTCAGACCACTGAGGGAGACCAAAGTGTGTGTTTGTGTGTGCGTGTGTGTATGCTTGTGTATATATGTCTGTCAGCTTGTCTGTGCGTGGATGGAGAGAAATGTGCCTTTCAGTATTAAGGGTCAGTAAAAAAAACAAAACAAAAAATAAATAAATAATGCCAAAGCTGACCAAGCTGCATTGTGACAATGGTACATCTCCACAACTCCGTAAACTTGAAAGCTATCCATACAGTTTGCTCTCGAGTTTCTGCTTGCCGACCTAACGCCCACACCTTGACGGTGCCTGTAGTTAATGCCTTGTCTACACCCTGTTCTTTTGCTCCAAGGTTTTTGTTGCTATGCAGTAATCCTTGTCAATTGGAGACCTTACGTAGGGATTATCTAAGCTTTAAACTCCTCTCTGGCCAAAGTGTACTTTAAAAAAACAAAAAAATGTCAATCTTTAATGAAAGGGAGTCTCTTTCATAAGATGTTGAAGAGCATTCACGAGTCACTGTGTTAAGGCTTGTTGATTGCAAAGAACACTGCCTTAGGTTATGTCATTCAGTTTTTTTTTTCTTTTTTTTTTTTGGATGGGGTGGATGATTGCCTTAACCTGTGTTAGATGAATCTTCCATGTCAATCTTCAACATTTAGTGTGATTATTAGTGATTAACCAAGCCTATATATTTACTCAATTTGGCCAAAATGTTTACCTGGAAAATGCTTGAATTCTTCACTGACAGGAAATGTTCATCCACGCTGATTATAAGGTGTATCCAAACTCTTTTTTTGTAGCATTAATTTCAAATATCCCAACATTTCTTTCACCAATCCAAATACATTTCACTTGACCAAGCCTCTGTTTGTCTTGAAATGAGTTCTTGATGTGACTGACTTTTGTTTCAAAGGAATTGTTGGTACCTTGAAGTGGCATCCATTTCATGACTGTTGAAAAGCGGGCACTTTGATGTTTAGTAAATTCTTTTGTTTTGTATGTACTGTAAGAACCCTAATCATAAAGGACAACATTTTGACATGTTCTCCCATCTTAATTAAATCAGTTAATTATTATTATATTTTTTGTCTGTAACTAGAAGGAAGGATCTTGGAGTTTTGGATCAGTTTAAATCCATCCTTGATTGTTGGGTGTGTGGGGGTCGGGTGGGTCTGGATTTTTTTTTTTTTTTTTTTTTTTATCCTGTGCACAAGCTCCCAAATCCCAGAAACTGAGGGATGACAATTGGCCATTTTAAGCCGCGAGACATTGAGACATAAAACAAATGTATTGTTGAGTTCAGCTTGAAACTTGTGACCAGTATCAGGTGTTCATACTGGCCTCGTGTTGTTTTAGCCTGCCAGTTGGTATTGTGTGTTTTGGCTGACAAAGGAAACTGGAGACTGCCACAGGGCTATTTGATGCTGTATTATAATCATCTCACCCAGTTATTTTTCTATAAAGTAAGACATTCCATTTACTGCTTCAGTGGTTTATATTTTTGTTCTATTGCGAGTTTTGTAGTTTTTGTAACTGTAGAGATTATTTTGTCTTCAGAGAGAATAAATATATTTGAAGTTGATGCTTTTGGACTCTTTTCTGTTATGATGACCTGCACTCAAAGTGTTTGTTTATTTTTACACTTATTTTTTTTTTTAAGCCTTTGGTCCTCTTGGGGGGGAAAAAAAAGCTGACTGTCACGGGGCAGGTCAGGCCAAGGTCCAGATCCAGAGTGGACAATATCAGCTGCTGTCACTAACATACTTGACTTGAATTATCCAAACACATTAATATAAATTTAATTTAAAGTCAAATGTGAATCCAATTTCTTATAAGGATTTCAAGTCAAGTGTACTCACTTAGCTCAAATGGAGATTATCAGTTACCCTGTCCATGCCTTTTCTATAATTGGTGATCCCGGATTTATTTTAGGCCTATGATTCCCATGACTGAATGTAGTTTCTAACCTACTTCACAGCGCCCCCTTCTTGTATAGACAGAAATGACCCTATTTAAAAGACTGAGGTACCATCATTATTGCAGTGTGGTTGAATTTATTTTAGCATTTTTCATTAAAATAAACTCAGTCCAAAAGTAAACAGTACTTTACATTTCACAGGCCTGATCTGAAAACAGCCCTCGAGCGCCATGGTTTGAAGAGTTTTCGCCTATATTCATTAAAATATATAGTGTAGATTGAATGTTAGCGTAATTATGTAGTTAATTGTATTCATAGCCACCCTCTCCCCTCTAGAAAATGGTTTAGCCCAGCCAGATGGCCTCCTGATCTCAATCATCTTCAAAACTCTTCCTGATAAAGAAAGTGACATATGCAGATCACACCAATCACAGTGAGTCTCACATGTGCATCAGGTTAATCAGGGCCTGGATTGGTTGTGCCAGCTGTCTGTAATTAGCCATTACTCCCATTTTACCAGGACAACCAATGATTTAGTTGCAAATGTGTGTTTGAAATCACCGGAAGCAGAGTGGTTACACCTTTTGCACAGGTGAAGCTCATTTTGACTGAGACTGTGGTTGGTGGGGAACTGCATATGTCAATTTCTTTTCCAGGAAGCATTTTGATCTTTAAAAGTCTATCGCGCGTGAAGCGTCTGTCAAATTTTAAGGAAATTCAAACCTGCGAAAGACGGTTAAAAAGAAATGAACAAGTGAAGGCCTCCACCTGAAGCGAAGTCGTGTTTTTAGAAAGGGAATAGGGAAGAGAAATGCACCAAATGAGGGCGGTTTCACATTTTAATTTAGAAAGGTGAGTTAATTTCCCGTAGGCTAACGTTACGTGTTGGTTTTTTAACAAAAGATACATACAGGCCTAGCTAATTCCTCTTGTTGACTGTTGTTTCAGTTGAGTTTTAGCTGCAAAAGGGAGCAACGATAAACCAAGCCAAGACTCATATGATGTAGAGTAGACATGGACACCTCACCCACCTGATGAATT
>OMLF01012766.1:8712-38561 GCA_900302615.1 Holocentrus rufus | reverse complement strand
AATGCTGCTGCACCAAAGCCAGTTGCCAAGACTCCCCTGAGGTATTTCTCATTCTTATGAACAGAGAGACAACCTCATAATGCACATATATCTCGTTTGTCTGGTTTGAGGGTATGTCTGGGAACCGCAGGATATATTTAGCTACATCGCACGCAAGCTGACATATATGCTGTTTGCCATGTCTGTTTGTTTCTTGTGTATGTGTGTGCTCCTGTATGTCTGTTCACCAGTGTAGCCGTGCAGCTCTTTTCGATCACTGAGCACAGATGAATCCAGCTGTTTCCAGTGGCACCAAACTCAAGATGGGTCCGTTGGAGTGGTGGTGATGTCGTGGAGAGGCCCTGCGTGAAACATAGTAAGCCCGAGTATCTAATTGGCTGGCTGGATTACATCTTGTTTAGTAACCTCTGGATTGCCTTCTGTCTTGTAAAGTATGCGGGTTAATGCATGCCTATAAAGCATATCTTAGGCACCTCTTTACTCCGCACATCGTATCCTCTTATCAGCCAAATGGTAATTGAAAAGTTTGGCCCAATGATGGCTGGAAGATAGTATTCCCACCTCAGCAGTATTCTCACTTCCCAGCTACCATGACTGCACTGGTTTGGTTTGAAATAATTTCATGAAATGTTGATTGCATTTTGATGCATAAAAACAAAAAGGTCCAATAAGAATTTTATACCTTTGGCAACATCTAAATCTGTCTGAGGTAGGTAATCTGTGACCTACAGTCATTGTAAGATCAACAATCAATAAACAAAATCAATAAATCAATACAAAAAAATCAAGTTTTAAGTTTTAAAAGGTTGTCATACAACTGTAATATATAAAATGTACAGTATGTCATATAAGGGAGATGTAACCTGTATTCTACAATTAAACAATGTGTTCATGTGGGTTTACCCTCCATTACATCCTTGATTGTAATTCCAGCTGATAGCCCTGTAGTTTTGTTGATTGATTGAAGAGGGGGTTTAGGCAGAGTAGTGTCCTGGCCAAGCCGACCGCACTCCATCTATCACTTCTAATGTCAAATGCCTGGTCTTTAGGGGAGAGGAATTGAGGTTTGATTGGCATCGACCTTGTCTCTCTCTTGAATAATTATGAATGATTTAGGTATTAGTGCCTCCTTTGCTCATAAATAATTCATGAGGTCTCCCTCCACCCCCACTATGTGTGTGTACGTATGCGTGTGTGTGGTGTCTGTATGTTCCTTTGCACCGAGTGTACGCCTGGGCAGAGTCAGCTGCGCCAAACCAGCCAGCGACAGCCAGATGAACACCGGAAGTCAAGGAGTAATAATCGAAAAAATGTGATAAAGGTAAAAACAACGGTTGTATTTTCATATACTACAAATTTATCCTAATATATGCGTTTTTACTATGACGGTGGTACTTTGTGTTACTCATAAACGATGCAAACACGTTCGTCAATGAAGTATTATTTTGAAAGTTAGAACCGGAAGTTCCATGTTTATTTTCCCTCTAACTTGACACAACGGTAGGCGGTCCAGCGCTCCATGTTGCGACGCTGCGTGGCACTGGGCACCGACTGGCTCTGGCCGCACGGCACACACATGACTTTTGTTGTGAATGGTCCCGACACTTGTTATATTTTTTGCCTGCGCGAGGCAGACGTCAGTGCGGACCGCTACCTGCAGAGCCCGCGCCGCGCACACCCATGGGTGTCGCTGCAGTGACAGCCTCACGCGTTTGAACCGAACGTAGTCGCATCGAACGGGTGCAATTATTTGCAGAGAGTCATTCACGCAAGCTATTTCGGAGCGACTGGAAACGTGCAGGCAATTCGGGTAATTTCGTTTGAGGAGCCACACGGAGCGCTGCAGCAGAGGAGGTAACGAGAGCGGCGGCTGCTTACGAGGAGGCACCGAGGTGATGCGAGAGCTGGCCAGAAAAACAAAGATCCAAGTCTAGGAAAGGTAATCGCTCATTCCTTTTGTACAAGTTATATATCCTGTCATTTGCTTACGTTTGCATATCAAAGTTTTTTGGCATATGCCTTTGACGAAATATATGTGTGTGAGGTGTCAGGGCTCTGGCTCTTGCAGTAGCCGATCAATAACCTATTGCCCGTCGAGCCTCTATCCATAGGCAGACGCCAGCCAGCTAAGCCAGTAAACATCCCCGGTGGTGTTTAATAAGATAGACTTAGCTGGCTTTTTGTGCACGAAATCAAGCACATATTCTTCCGCACATCTCGGCTGTGCCTTCATGTATCTCTAAGTGGTGGGACTATGCAACAGATTTGTTGTCAAATAACAGGAAGATGTTTGATGAATTCGTGACAGTCATTTATAGCCGTACGCATAGAGGCCAGTGGGTTTATAAAACAATTTGCGGATAATTTGAGACGGAGGCCTTGTGTTTCTAACAGGGTGGGTGGTCTTGGTCTGGGCAATAGACAAATTCCCCAGTAAGGTTATCTTCTACCCTTTTGGACATGGATATTTCCAATTTTCTTATTTTGTCTTCCGTATGTCTCAAGGAACATTAGAGTTGCTCTCCCAGACAAGGAGCTGTCCATAAGTGAAGCACTTAATATGGGAAAGAGAGGCTGTTCTTACTTGCTCAATGGCTTGGGGCCAGCACCTACCTCACTCTGCTCAGCCTATTATCTGACATCTGGTCTGTCTTGACAGGGACTTATGTGGTAATAATATGTTTCAACAAAGACTGTTAATCTGTGTAATGCCTGTTGTTTGGATGGAGAAAACGCTTATTTCCCTGTGATCACCATGCAGTGCAAAGTCGGCTTTGTCTGATAGACGTTGTGAGCTTTGAAACTTGTGATTTTGCCTTAGATGTTTTAGACTTTGTTTGATGAGCACCTAACACAGTGCAGATTTGTAAAATAGCACTGCCTTCACGCTGGAAAATGTAATTTTCAGGGCGTAGTTTACACACACACACACACACACACACACACACCAAATGCCAACAGTTGCAAGCTTTTCATTTATGCCATGCAAAAAAACTGCTGTGATAACGCATTTATCTGAAAAATAGGTCTGCACGCTGCTAAGATTTGGTTCCAGCTCTCATGGTTTTTGTATGAGGGTGGAGATGACTGCTGTCTCGCTGTACTGTTCTATTCTAGTTCTTAGTTGTCAGCTCAGCTCAGCACAGATAAAAGTCAGTCATCCTCAGAGGTTTCTCTCATCCCATCAATGACATGCACTAGTTTTGCTTCTCTTTCTCTCCTTCTATCCCGCTCCTCACACACGTCTGCGTTCAGAGAGCGGAGGTTTTCCACTATGAGGTCATGATGTTTTTTTTTTGTGTGTGTGTGTTTTGTTATTGTAGACTGGCCCTAAACTTTTTTTGTCTTTCAGTGCTTATCTCTCTGTCCACAGGGGAGTGATAAGGCCCTGTTTTCCACAGACCCAGCCAGACACAGTCGTTCACTCCTGCCAGCCCCACTGACAGGTCAAAGGTTGGAATAAAAAAAGAGTCAACTGTATATGTGCAAAGGATTTCTAAAAAAAAGACATTTGAAACATTCATTTTTAAAAAGAAGTGGACAAAAGTGCTTAGCTTGTATCTCAAAAGCCAACCTGCCTCACTGGGCTATTTGTACAGTATTACAGAAAAACAAACAAACACCCAAAACACTTTAACACTGTTAGAAATCTGCAGTATTTTGCATTCATGGGTCCATTCTGTTGTTAGATGTTGTATTTTTCTCATCCCCACCAAATCTAAGATGACATGACGCCCCATTAATGGAGTCTGATAGAAGTACAATTTTCAGCAATCTAAAAGCTATTAATTTCAGAGTTTGGAGCAAGCCCTTTTATAATCAAAGTGCAAAGGCGTATTTCTAGACTCATGATTTACAGTTCATAAATCATACAAGGAGAAATCCACTGCAGAAGAGACCGTGATGTTTGTTTCTTCACTGACAGTAGCCTCAGTAGACCAGAATGTAGTTCAGCCACAAGACATATTTGCATAAGGGGCGTGACTCTCACTTTTGCATGGTAGGAAAGCCTCTCACTACACTATGGTTATTGTTTTCTCTACCTACAGTTAAACCCACAAATGCTCAACCGTCTTCATGCATGTTCTCTGTAGCTTATTGAAAGACATTCGAGGGAAACGAGAAAATCAGTAAGTGAAATAGAAGTGGATGAGGCAGGTCGAGCTTCTGCGGGTACAACAAAAAGACAAATTCCATCAATTCATTACTCCTGGCACTCAGGTTGAAAAGTGTAAGAGTATCTACAATTTTCAGTTTAATTTTTAAGGTTTCACCAGCAGCTTTCCACGAGCAGTTTTTTAAAACTTAGACTGATAATGAGTGTTGCATTCATCACCACAGTTGGTCTTCTTAAAAAGTGGTCGGAATTGATTAAGACGTTTCTGCCCACACAAGAATGTTACACTACTCCCTCAGATATGAGACTGTTTGTTATTTTAATATGTCAAAACTGCTCTTTTGGTGCGCGGCAACCACCTAGCCAGGCAGCACTGGGTGTCGCTCTCTGAATGTTATCAGCTCTGAAAACGTGAGACGCTTTCCTGGAGAGGAAATAAAGGTGTCGTCCTCCGGGATGTTTTGATTCATTTCCCTGAGCGCTGAGGCAAATGGCAGTCTTTATGCTATTTTAATCAGGAAAGGCAGTCAAGGAAATCGGAAAAGCTCAGTTGGACATCTTGGAAATAAAGTGCTAGGCTGGGTAGTTTTGTATATATGTATGTGTACTGTGTAGGTATGTGTGTGTATACTGTGTACACAGTATGCATAGCCTAATCATCAGTTTTGTAAAAAAATATGCAGCGCAAAGGGAATTAAAATGGATATTTTGTTTATAATTTATTGCCGTCTTGGCCAGTAACTCAATTTTAAGCCCTGAGAGTGGGCAAAGCAATTTCCACAGAAATGCAAGGCAAGGGGAACCACGGCGAAATCACAGCATCATATGTGGCAATAGAAATAAAGCGGCTTCAGAGGAATCCTAGCCGCTTCGACATGTGAAATCTGTGGATGAAGATATAACTGATAGCCTGCAAAGCGCATTGAATTAGCCTCATTTGGAAGAACCGACACTGCGCTGAACCCCTTTAATGAGGGAAGGAATCTCCACAGGCGTCTCCACACATTTCAGTGTGGCCCTTTGATTATGCAATAATGATGCGGAAAGCGCGTCTTCATAGCGTCTCAGTCTTTCCTGCCACTGAACCGACTCGCAGAGGTAAGCAGGGCCTTTTCATCTTGGCTTTTCAGCGTCTCTGTCAGAGGAATAATGCTGCGGTTAGCTGCTGTGATCTGGTGTGTCCTTTTGTCGGCTGCTGGAGTCTCTGACATTCATTGAGTTCTGATGGAGATGTTTTGACCGTGTTTCTCACCTCCTTGTATCACCGAGCCCTCGGCCAGATGAAGGCCTTGGTGTTTGTATTCCTTTTGGAAACAGCCCTGTCTTGCTGCAGTTCAATAGCAGACAATTGAATTTGCGCTGGGTGTTTTTTTTTTGGTCACAAATACCACTTCATATTGCTTTCTGTAGCTTTGTTATAGCAATAGAGTGCTTTCAGAAAAACATGCCAACGTTGCAGTAGCATTTTGGCCGCGCGCTCTTTGTATGGGAAAGGCCCATGGTTTCAAGAGGCCCAAACCGGATAAGTTCCATGAAAGCTGCTGGCGACAGACTGCTTTTTTTTGTATTTCTTGTGCATGTTGTTGCCTGTCTCTCATCAAAGGAGTTGGATTTGCACCCTTAAAGAGAGAATCCAGCCGCACAACCAAAAATACAACGCATGATCAAAGCATTTTAGTGTGTTTGCCTGTTACATACAGGGGAAGTCATTATGATGTGTAGGCCTAGTTACTCTTTCAATAAATGGGAACACAGCATCAATATGTAATAACGTGAGGCTGTGTTTTTGCGTAATTTTTTGCACAGTATTGTATCTTATTTATCAGGCATCTAGTCATGTCTCTGTGTCTGCTTATGGATCGTTGTAATAGTATAACCTTTTCCATGCCTGCTACACTGCTCAGGCAGGGTTACTTCTTCCATAAGAGGAAATGTTTCAAAGGAACCACTGTGTTAATTCAGAATACATATGGGCAGATGGCCGTCTGCGGAGACTATATACAATATGTCTGACATTGACACCCCCCAGCAACCCTGACCTTCTCTGCCGTCTTTTTTACGGATTTTTATTTTTAATCATGGTTTCCCGAAGCCGCTCAGCATTATGATGATCTGTGTTCCAATCTACTTCAATGGACTGAGATGACACAGAGATGACACTAGTTTCTTTTTTTGCTGCCCAAGGATGAGTTTCGAGCAACTGGCAATATGAAAAATGGTTCCTGCCTTAATATTAAACACTGACTACTTTGCCCAGTCACTACAGAAAATTGTGAAAGATTTATGTTAGAGTGCAGTTCAAAGAATTTGGAGTTAATCTAATAGGATGGTATCTATAATTATGGTCATTACAGCATGATCAAGCAGCATTTTTCTCGCACTTGTATAAGTCTGGCATTCACCACTACCATAAAAAAGTATTTCAGGCTGGTTGAGGCAGAAACTTGGTATTTTCTGGTTTTAATGGCTGCATTGCAGTAATGGTGTGCAGTTTTCTGAACTTATTAGACTGTTGTAGCTATTCTGTTGTTTGCCTCTAGCTGCTTGGTCATCACATCCACATTACTAATGATTGGCTGTCAAAAATGTGCAAGTATCTCATGAAAACATCCGTAGTCATCTATGTCATCACAATGATACAAGGTATTCAATCACAGATAATGGGATATTTGGCTTTGCCCATATTGCCCAGCTCCACTTTTTAGCAGCCTTGTTTCCATCTACCTTTTTGCCTTCTGTTACCCAGGGCAGAGAAATCCTTGTGTGACACTAGAGGTCTGCTCTCAGTGAGCCTGGGCTGTGTGGGGAGTCACTGGTACCAATTTACCTCTAGCATCCACTGACATATTTTATATTTCCACTTACTGGTGTGACTGAAGAGACTGTGGAGCTTTCTTTGCTGCATAGCTGCTTTAAATGAAGTAGATTAATCACTTCTGTTTGGACAAGTGTTTGAGTGTGAATGCACGCTTACATGTGTGTGTTGCTTCTTGCATTACATGACATTACCTGATTCTGCCAAGATGGCCTGGGTGTTTGGGCAACGAGGACCGTCAGAGCGACTGTATCAATCAGTCTGCCACTCAAACTCTCCTCCTGGGGACCTGGGATCCCTGTTAGCCAATTAGGCAGCTGCTTGAGCTGGGCCCAGCTGCTGATGGCAGATAAATGGCAGAGTATTCATTGGGCCTGAAAGCTCTGCCTTCCAGCCGGGACAACAGCTACGGTCCCAACCCCCTTCGCTCTCCAGGGTTGTCGGGAGCAACCGGTGACCTCTGACCCCCCTGAGGAGCAGCACTTTTATATTTACAGTGACAGGGCTTACTTTTATCCGCAGTGCTTGCCCTTTGTGTGCCTGTTTATTTCTTCAGTCGCTGTCTTTACACACCCGAGGAACATAACTCATCCACGCATTGTATTCCTCCCTCCCTCTCCTCACTCACAACATCTGTTGCTACCGTCAGCACATTACCAGGGACTTTGTCATCCGTCTTGAGAGAGCTGTGTATCTGATAAAGAGAGTATCACCTAGTCCTGTAATAGGTTCAGTATGAGACAAAGACAGTTGCACCATGGCACCTACTTAATGCTTACAATTCTGCTGACCTTCTAATGTGATCTGTAGGCTGGTGTGAAGTTGCCAGTGAAACACTGGCAGTTTATGACGTCCAAATAGCTTCACTGTTCATGTCAGTTTGCAGCAGGAGGTGGCCCCCAGCTCTGCGATGCAAAGTGCCTTTAATGGGTTAACTTCATTATGATTTGCAAGACATGTCTGTGTCTGCAGAGCACAGTGAACACGTTGTTGTTCATACAGCTGCCTCCACTGGCTTTGTGTGCAAAATCAGGGTGTGACGACGAGTGTAGGACTGTAGGAGAAAAAGGATTTTTATGAACAGTGGCATTGTTTCCAAGTCTGAGCCACCACTGTTTTCAATGTTTTCCTTTGAATTGTGCCGCAGAAAGAGCTTTAAATGAGAACTAAATTATAATCCCGCTTAAAGTTATGGACTACAGGTTACAAATAATTAGTGTCAAGCTTTTCTAAATGGAATCTCATATTATCTGCAAAGTTCAGAATTACAAAGAAATGTCTTTGTTAGGATCCATCAGAGGAGTAAAGGCTACAGAATGTGATCATGTGGTTGTGTTTTGTGACAGTTTTTCCCCAGTAGTATCACTGAAGTGTGCATAAAAAACAGCCAGTGTCGAAAGTGTCAAATTCTGATTCACAAAATTACCTAAGGAAAACTCTAAAGTGAGTTACACAGTAAGGGATTATCAAAGTGACAAACACCATATTAGTCCATCCCGATGATTGGAGGGGAAATCCTGATTGGAATCTTGGTTGGGACCGATAACTAGCAAAGGTTATCTGAGTGTGATGAAGGAATCACAGATTCAATCTTATTAACCCTAATTGGTTTGGAAACTGGTCACAGCTGACCTGATGATATCAAAAATCTCTGATATTTACAACCTGACATCTGCATGGGCGCTGAATAATTCCTGTGTGTGTGTGTGTGTGTGTGTGTGTGGAGAGAAAGCCAGTGGCCAATGAGAGCCCAGTTTACATTGGGGTGTGGCAGAATGAGCTGAGTCTGGCTGACCGCCATTATTGTTGTTTTGATTCGTGTCACACTGAATCACATGAGTTCCTGTGAAATGCTGACATTAATGTCATATCAGTAGTCAGCAGGATAATATCAGTTATGCTGTATTACGGGTGGTAGTCTGTTCTTATTGTCTTATGCCAGCAAAGCCAAAGAGCAAGCAGGTTTTCATTCCAGCCAATCAGTACATCAGAATTTTGCTAAGTCTCAGAGTTACTGTGTGATGAATGTAACTTGAAATCACCTTGATACAAACCAATGTGCTATCCTTTGAAAACCCAAACCAGAATTTAATGCATTTCACTTATGCACATTCTGCACATGGCATCTGTAAGGCCTAAATGTAATGAACAAAAGTACGAAACTGCCGAGGGGATTAATAATTTATCTCGGCTATGACCTGAGCTCGGAAAAAGATTTAAAAAAACATCATTGTCAGCCGGGGGTGACATGGATCGCTTGCTTTTGGATTTGTTGGCAAACGTTTGCTGAAACTACATGTGACAGCTGTGAAGGGGGCTAAGCATCCTGCCTGCCTTCACCTTCACCAGTCATGCTCCTGGGATTTTCACACAACAGGGGGTCTAAAGTTGACCAAAAAATGAAGTCTGAAAGAGGTTTTCGGATCTTCCATGTATGGGATAGGCTAGAGCTTCTGATAAAAAAAACAAGCAAATTCACTTCATGAAACTCTTCAGCCTGCTTAACATAGCCTACTTAATCACTTATTATAGCACATAATTTGTGTTAATTTAGTTGCAGTTCAATTTGAATGGGCATCATATTTAATAATCCTCAAGGGTGTTTTTCTTGATTTTGGCAACATCTTTGATAAGTGGTTGTTGCTTTGGTGTTTTGCATTCAGTGTTTAGACACTGTCCCAATGTACTATAATAATTAAGACACTCAGGGTGCAGCTTCTTACATTTCTTCTATCTTATATTTATTCCTCAAAGAAAAAACATTCTCACTTCTATAAATGTGAAATGCATGCTTTCCAGAGAGGCAGAGGATTTTCCCTGGAAAGAGCTGCTGTATTTGCTATAAACAACTGTGAGATGTTTAAAAGAGCAAATGAGATGTTTACAACAGCAAAGCTCTCATGAACTGGTAAGGCCTGAATTGTATGGTATAAATCAGCAATAGAGAGTAGCAAAATGGACATTTATTTATTTATATGAAAGAGTCGTGAAGTATCACTTAAATTGAAAGTACTGGTGGTGCCACCAATTTATCTGCTGTTGCCAGCAAGTAAAAATGTTGGCACCAGTGCTACTAGTGGAAAAAATCATGGTAGCACCACACCAGATGTGATTTTATGAGGTGAATGGCTTAATAGGATACGTGGCACCATAGACGAGACACAAGTCGATGTGCAGTGCAAATTTGAAAAAATGTAATCTCCTGAAAATGAACACAATGGCGACAGCACAAGAAGTGATCACATAGTGGCCAAATTCTCGTTTTATTTCATTTTGATTCCTAGGAAGATGGTTGTGTCAGGATTTTCCAAATTATATATCCACCTCTGTCATTTGAAGATCTTGGCAAATGAAAGAAGCTGTGAAGGAAAGTGACAGAGATTTTTGGTTTCCACAGTATATAACATTACCTGAAGTAGCCTCAAATATTTTTGTTTCTAGCTCTGGGAGGCTAAATGTGAATGTTTGCTCGCCGCTTAGCTTTGCTGGCTTACTAAAGTAGAGCATAATTTCAGGATTATATTGTCCAGACGCATAATTATAGATTTTATTTGAGGATAATAAAATGATAAAATACAAAATAGGTCTACATAAACGATGTTAAACACAGCTGATGCTTTACCCAGGAACATAGCCAGTGAAATTAGCGCGCCACAGATTTTGTGCAGCATAACATGGTCACCACTGACTGAGTTTTATGAAAACGTTTCCTTGGTCTTCATGCACTGTCAGCCTGGAGCCCTGTGAGGCTACGTGGCACAGTCTGTAGGCTATTTTAAAGACTCCTTTTAGCCAAAACGATTGTGTTGTACTTGGTCCAAAATGGTTGTGGTTCACTCCCAGCGCACTTGTGAATTCCAAATAAATTTCCAAAAGGGAAGTGCATGCAGAGCAAAACGCTGCACTGTTTTCTCAGTTCAAACAAATGTGGTATTGCTGACCATAATTCTTGCAGCTGCATGGGCTTGCCCATTGGAAATGTATTTGGCAGTGGAAGCCTTGAGTGTTAGCTTAACTGTTGGATGTACAGTGCTTTGTCCATAGATGTGGCACTTACTGTATTGTACTGGTCTGTGCTGTACTTTGCAATACATTCGACTTACAGTCCTGTCTGTCCGGGGCTGTAGGGATGTGCTCTAAACATGAGAGATCTGCCAAGAGACATAGTGAATTGACTGCACAAAATTAAAACAAATGTTGCCTTTGTAAAAGATATTAGGTAACCTTTGTTGTTAGTTGATAAAGAAAAAAAATAACACTGGATTCAGCACTTGGATCATTTGAACATTATTAAATGATGGTTCAAGGTACTGATCTTTTTTTTTTTTCCAAAATAAATGTACATAGCTATGGAAAATTAACTCAATGACTGGTTCTCTTTGTCTACATACAGAGAACACTATGAAGGATTAGCCACTTTCCCATGAAAGCAAAATGCTTTTGTTGATACAAAACATAAATGCCACCATCGCCAGCTTCAATGAGTGGCTTTCTTCAGCAACGGCCTTTTTTTAAGGAGGGGAGTGGTCTGCTGCTTAGCCTCCAGTCACCAAAATATGTCCTTGTTCAGGCACGAGAGTTCATTGTGTTAGCAGTTAGAACATAGAGTCCTTTCTGAGTGTGTCTAAAAATACTCCATACCACCTCAGCCCCAAAATACTCACGAAGGGGCAAGAATAAAGAGGAGCAGCACAGGGCTGCATGAGTAAACAGGCATGCATGCAGCACACATGCTTACAGAGCTAAATGCATTGCTAAATGGCAGATGTGCTTTTTCTGTAAAAGTGAAAGTGTGGAGGACTAAGCTGGTTATTCAGAGGAAGATTTAAGCCTGCAAGGTTAGACCTTGATCTCTGTCTGACCATCAAGTACCCTATGTTATTTTATCGTCATCTTTCAATATGGTGTTATCAACTTATGCCTATTAAAAATTGCAAAATCCCCTGTGGCCTCTGCCCTTTTGTTTGCTTGAACCAAGCCTTAATGGTCTATCAGACATCCTCTAATTCATATGGTGCAGACTACATTTTGCTCTCAGTGTTTATTTCCTTTTGAAGTTCATTTATCTCTCTGGCTGTTCTCCTGTAGCTGCCATGGCCTGGCTTTTTCTTTCAGAGTGTTTTTCTGAATGTGACATTTGAAGTGAACACGTCTGACAAAGTTGCTTGATAGCTGTTCTCACAGAGCTGAGAGGACAAAGAGAGAGAGAGCCAGTCTTCCCTCAAGGTCAGGGTCAACCAATCTCACAGTGGGCTACAGGAAGCCAGAGGGACTGTTGCCTCTTAATGCCTAATGAGCTTCTAATTGATATCCAGCAGAATGCCCCATGGAGTGTCATTGCCAACTCCAAGTAAATGATAATATATTCCCTCTTGATTTAGCCAGCAAGACGTGGGAGGGCCCATAGCATGCATTTTTAACGTGAAGTCATTGTGCTAATGACTGATGTTTTCGCTAAGCCCACTGCTGTGTGATTGTCTGTGTTTCCACTGTGTGGGCAGATTTGGTCAGGAAAGGCGTGTTACCTGCCACATTGTGGCAGAGCCCCTCAAATAGACACATAGACTCTTTCACCTCATGTCTGTCCTTTTGTGCAGGGCAGCATAAAATCTGGCTATGCCTTTCTGTTAATATGCTAATGTTTTCCTTTGATTTGCCAGAGCCGTTTGCCACCAGTTTAAGAGTTAGTCCTCACTGTCTGGAATGTAGACCTACAGATAGAGAGAAAGAGTTCACTTGAGGCTCTACATTCAAGTAATCTGCAGTGCTGGGGACCGAGTGATATTACCACTTTTCTGCGAGGTGTAATTGCTATAATGAGATGGAATTTGAGAAAGGGACTAATCTTAGGCAGTGCTTAAAACCAGCTCCCTAACCCCATCCCATTCTCCACGCTTTGAAGGCTCCACTCCTCTGCCAGGACAGCATTCTGACTGTACGAGCTTAAATGGTTCATTCGTCTCAATCAACACCGCATAAGATCAAACCCGTCCTCAGAATAGCGGTGGTTTTTTAGAGGCTGCAGGCTCCGATGCTTTGTCAAATGTAGACTGGCAGATGGCATGTGTTTGCTGAGAAGGTTTGTATTGTTTAATGTAAATCTCTGTTAAGTCAGTGCGCTCAGATAATGACTTTGTACTTTGTCATTCAGACCCGTACCTGCCACTTAAAGTGTCGACACCTGCCAGGCTGCTGCTAAGATATTCTATTTTTGTTTTGCACATGGTGAGAGCAGGACTGAGACCGGTTTCTTAAAGTTATGGGTAGAGACCCAAAATAGGTGGCGGTAGTTGCTGTTATTGTTGAAGAAATAGCACTGATTTTGCTAGCTTTAGCTCCAAAGTTCCAAAGCCAAAGTTTTAGCCTTGGTCTCGAGACAAACATATTATTTGAGTACTGTGCTAAACATCTAAGAGCACCTGTGCTTACAGGATGCTTAAGCAGGAAGATAACCTTTAGGATTGCAGTGGTTAACAGTAAATGCCAGACTGTCAGATTAGAAATCACATTACAGTCATGACTTATTTGAAAGTAATGGGAAAAGCAGCTCAGCAGCATTCAGACTTCTGTTTCAGGGGGGCTATCCCCTTTTCCCAGGAGTGTGCTTTGGGTAAGTCACAAAGCAGATGAAATGGTTCCAAGCTGCCTTGTTTCTGCTGTTGAGCAGATTTGGCCGTGTTGGAAGTCGAGGCGATCACTCAAAGGCTGGAATAATTGTAATCCCCGTGCTAAGACTCAGAGTGTTTGCAAGCCTCTGAAAGGTGCAGTTGTTGTTTGTGGCCGTTCCTGATGAAAACTATCTACACTTTTGTACCATGTGTGGAGTCAATTTATTAGGCGACTGCGGTGTGATGATTACTGCTTGTTTTCATCAAAGTCCTGGTCTGTTTTACTCTCACATGCATGTAGCAGAAAAGCTTCTATAAGGGACTTTTTATGAAGTTGTTTATTGTCGTTCACAGTGAAGTAGGGCTATGGTTGGCCCTGTTGAGTCCGTCACATGCAATATTTCACACGCCACTGATCAGATTTTGATGAAACTTTGGAGAGTGATGCGTGTCATCACATCACTCCAGCAGTTTCAGTTTTACACTGATTAGCCTAAAGGGGGGCTGCAACATTTGTTTAATTGTTTGTGCGTCATGCAATATTCTCGGACAACACTGATTGGATTTTCATGAAACGGAATGATCCATTTAATGATCCAACTTATTGCTCCATTCTTTCTTTTTTAAAATTGTTGTGATTGGCTTGAGATGGGCACCGATTTGTTAGATTTTAGGGACTGTTGAATCTCACCACTGCATTCTAACATTTTCAAAGTGGAGGGGCGTACTGCATCATTACATTATATTCTAAAATATATATTCATAGAGATTTGCTCGCTCATCCATATGTGGTGCAATATTTCACACACCACTGACCTGATTTGGCCAATACTTGGGGAAGTGATCCCCTTTTCTTCCATTCAAAATTGCGCTTATTGGACAAAGCGGGAATTACTAATTATGAGGACCTCGTCATTTGTAGGGGATGACATGTTTACTGTTGCCTTGTTTATTTGTTAAAAATCCTGTGCTCCAGCTTTTTATCCGACCCCAGGCTAAGACATAGAAAAAATCCAAAGTAAAAGAGAACATTGGTTTTACTTTGTTAACTGCACATTTGCCAGGCATTTCCCGTGTCCTGTTGCTGCCTTGTTATCCAGTCAAGCTCAACATAATGCAAACGGCAGACGAGTTTTTAAAATCAAAGTAATTCCTTCAGATTAGTCTGCAGTGTATCGCGCTTCATTTTCCAGGCCTTTGGGAGACAGAAAATGTGATCAGGGGGATACTGAGACACCTTGTTCTGTGAATGAAGCCTGGCTTAAGCAGACCAATTTGTCCGAGAACCTATTTCTCAAAGTGGTAGTTAGAGTCCACAGCAATGGTTTCTCCGAGATGTGCAGCGGTATATTTTAGCCAACATTAAAGGCAAAAGAGAAATAACCAGACTTTACACAGAGGCATTTTAATACATGAAAGCTTTAACACTCAAGGCTTATGAGGAAGATATGAAAGGGAAAGCTTGAATGCCATATTTATCAGTGAAATTCCGACTTTAAGTATTGGCCGCAAAATGTGTTTTGATCTTGTGTCTGGCCTTTTCAATCGAAAATACAAAAACCTTATGATAAAAAGGAGAATTATGAGTTCTGCCACATGATTGAGATCAGTATTTTCATATTGTACGCCGGATTTTCCTCCAACAGACCATTTTGTAAAGCAGACTGGTAGCACAGAGAGGGCGTCCACCCTTGCCTCTGTTCTAATCATCATCTGTCTGCTGGGGAACAGCTGCCCGGCCTGCCTGACCTCTGCGGCTTCAAGTGACAAGGAGAGTCAACCTTGGGAAATGTTGCCTTTTCTTTATGTGGCCTCTCCCATTTTTATTTAACCTCGTACTGTCAGCCCACTTCTCCAGTAAACTGGACAGAAATGTTATTTGACTGAATAAACGGTTTTGTATTACGAGAGCGGTGCGTGGGATTTCCTTCATGGTTTCTATTCATTTAAATTAAAAAGCCAACAATTACCCCGGGCATCGCTTTACAGGAGATAACCTCCCCACACACTCCAGAACAAAAATATTTCCGGGAATCTGAACGGAGAGTGTCACAGAATATGACTTTTACTGCAGCTGAAGTGTTTTTCCCATTATTGCTGTTGCTTGTTTAGACGTACAAAAGCTGTCGGTGGGCTCAGCTTAATTAATGACTTTGTCGGCAACTCTATAACTCCGAGATTAAGCCTTACAAAGTGCTCCCTGTAGGGAGAAATATGCAAACAATAATTAGAAAATCAAAAAATTACTCAAAGTCCACGTGAAACCCCGGAGGAAACTTGATTATTGTGTCGCAGCGTTTGTCTGAGGACCTCTGTTGTGCTCCAGTGACATTCTATTTCCTCGCAGCATCTAAGTCGCAATTTGGCCTCTGTGAATGTGAAAAAGCCAACTGCATTGACACTGGATATCACAAAGGGAGAGCAGCGAGGATCAGCGCGGGGGACTCTGTTAAGCTTGAATGAGTTTGCTCAATTAAGTTGGGACGTTGACAAGGCCGCCTTGGTTCTTGGTGTCGGAATTCTGGTGATTGTGTTTGTTTAACAAATACTGGAGCATTCCTCTTAAAACCTCATTTTAAACCAAGTAATATCCTCTCCTCAAAACTGTGGGCAAGCTAATTCTCTATGGATTGTAACTTAATTGCCCATTATGCCATGTGAGTGCCTGATAAACTGAGCTTATGTTTCTGAGGATCAGTGTGGCTTTAATTTCTCATGTGTGCCTCATTTTTTTTTTTTTTTTTTGTAAGATTATTTTGTCATTCTTTTGTTTTACTGGACAGTTTGCAGCAGAGGGAGAGGGGAAACGTGGGAGACAAGAGGGCTGACATGTGACAAAAGGCTGGTTTCAGACCCAGTGCAGACACATGAACATATGGCCCCTGATCAGCTAACCCACCAGGATGTCCAGTGCCTCAAAACATCTCATAATTTTCTGTTGCATGTGATCAAACACAGGATGTGAACTTTCAGGTTTACTCAGAATTTAATATTTTACATGTGAATCCAATTTATTTCTAGTGTGTAATTTCCTGCATCTCCCCATTTTTTTCTCATCACATGCCAAAAAATAATAGATAAATAATGAAATAAATGAAGAAATAAATAAATAATACGTCCCTTTCCCTCTTCCTCAGCTCGTCACCTAATGACATAATGACATGCTTGTTCAGAGTGCTTAGTGACTCACTTGCTCTGCAGCGCAACTTTGAATGCAGCACTTTATTTTAAATCCACCCCCAAGGGAGGGGGACTGCTGTGCATACTTCCCAGCTTGCCCTTTGACAATGGACTTGCAGCCGTCCCACGCGCCACGCTGTTGATTGCATCACTAACCACTGTTATTGTGTTCTCTGTTGGGAAAATAACATCATCGCCGAGCGCTGACAGGCCAGGCACCCCGCCGCAGAAGACGCGCCACGCCACTGAGCCAGATGTTAAATGGCGTCTCCGGTTTCCGCTGCGCGCCGATACGAGGCTCCTCCACTTCGTCACCCACCTAGGCCTGAGTTAAAATTTTTCATTTCACTGTGGTTGCCTTTGTAGAAAACTGCCGGGCGTCCCCTCTGGAGAAGGATCGGGACTGTGGCTCAGCACAGCGAAATGTAGCGCCTCACTGCCCTCAAATCCGGATTTGGAGACCTGCCTGCTGTCTACTCATGGTGAGTCATCTGTCAAGTTTTATGGCACTTGAACCGGTGTACAGCACTTCTTTAAACCTATTTTGGCATCACACAGGGGTTATCATGTGATGCTGTGTGCAGGGAAAAATTAATACATAATTAATCATGCCTTTTAGAGTGTAGTTACTTGATGAAATGACAAGATGCTATATAGCTGTTTTCCATTTTTTAAGAGGATTAAAACGAAACTTGTACTGTGCCTGATTATTGATAATGTTTAAACATGAAACTGCCTGTGAGCTTATTGGCTGTTTTTGTGTATGCTTCTGATAGCTAAGCCTCAATTGTAATGACTCATCTTTTTTTTGCTTTTGTACTGGTGCTGCACAATAACTATTCCTGTTTACCAAGGTAGACTCCATCACCAAAGAATAGATGTATGCTGCCTTCTTCCATTCTCAGTGTGAGTTTTGAAAGACTCGTGTTGGAGGTACAGTCATCTCTTTAAGAAGCTGTCTGTCAAAAATAGAGTCTTATTTTTTGAGAGGTGTCCCGGGCGCTGATCGATGCGTCGGCTTGGGGGCCATATGTAATTATTCTGTGACTGGCCAGCCATGAAATTGTTGTTTGGCTCCGAAATGGATCCAAAGTCATTTCATGAGAAGTTTTTCAGGGTAAGGCCTTCTGGGAGAGGGAGGCGGTGGACAGTCAGCAATGCCAACCGTAATGATTGTAACTATGGCAGCACCAGGAATTGGGAAGATAATTGGCTTGCCTCGGTAAATAAGGTAAGGAGTCCACAGAGGAATCCGCCAATGGCCTGTGCAAGATCTTTACCAGGCTTTAAAATAGTGCCTCCACCCCAAGCATCACATTATGACTGGAGTCTGTTTTACGTTCTAAAAGGGTGTCTGAAGGCAAACAACTTCTGTCAGCTGTTAAAGGGAGTGTGGCGCTCCCCGGCTGCAGAGAGGTATGCAGAGTGACAGTCGCTGGCTCACATGTATGCAACTGTGGCCTGTGAGATGCACCCCGGCAAATGGAGTGGAAGAGTAGTCCCATTAAACCTTGGCTGTCCTCTGAGAAAGAGGCTAACAGCTCTGAATGCTGGCCTATCGCTCCTTGTCAGAAAGCGCTGACGCAAATTTTTGTCAGACTAAAATGCTTTCTGACCGCTTGACACTGGCTCTTTTCTTCCTCTGAGATTCCGCGGCCGTAAAGCCGGGGCTGCACAAAGGAGACACAGTCAGTCAGTGGTGCTTAGGAGGTGGCATAAATTATAGACATACCCTAAACTGGTGCAGAGGTCTGCATTACTCACATTTCAGAGACTGAGGAAGGATTTTCTTTGTTTGAGTAGCTAATTGGGTTTTGGGTATCCACAAAAACTTTCATCTTTTGCATCTCTGGTGCATTGCATGACCTGGGAAATAAAATCGACTCTTGCGTTCTGTGCAGCTCATCCGCAGTCTTTCTTCTGTTTTTCCTCCTCCGCTCATACAGTACGTTCTATCGCATGTATTCGCAGACATACAAATCCAGAGATTTGCTAGTGGCCTGGACGAGAGAAAGGCAGTCTCGTCCTTTGTGGCCTGCGGTGAGGATCTGTCTTGCTACCTCTGTCAGTCTGTGATTGATGTGGCATGGTTCCTGTGTTGGTCACTGGTGCAGAGATGCAGAAACCTGACAGTGTCTCCGGGCTTTCTCAGTACCGGCTTCCAGCCCTCCAAATTTCCATGTCGTGTGCATGTGATGTACTGTTAACCTCTTAAAACCTTTTGGTGCTGGCAAATCACAGGCGTATTTTCAAATCTGAAAAGGCTTATTACAAGATTATCAATTCTATAATCCTCAAATTCCCACAACAATAAAGCAACGACTCCACGTTGATAGGCTGTCTTCCAAGAGTATTACTCACTCTTTGACCCATTGGGTGCTCAAGGCTGTAAAGCGCCATTGAGCGCCAGAGGGGACGATGATGAGGATGATCAGAGTTGTCAGGTTGGTGAGGGGGATCTGAAGAAGATGGCTGCTCTCCGGTGGGGTATGTGGGTGGTTAGCTGCAGCCCACAGCCGCTGAAGGGGAGCTGTGTCAGATCTGACACACCGAAGCCCACAAACTTCACGCAACAATGACAACCGGTTGAGAGGAAAACCAATTTGGTGGGAAGACAAAGTCCATTTGAATTACAATGGAATTGTTCCCCGGTTTGATCGCATTGTAAAGCTTTAGTCTCTTTTGCCGTCCTTGTTGTGTGAGGTAGGTACGCTCGTTTCTTTTTGGGCTCTCGCTGTCACAAATCCTCCAAAGATTTACAGAAGGTGAGGCAAGGATTTTTTTTTCCCCAAATAGCTGGACTGTTCAAGGAATATGGTGCAAGCAGTGTGTGTATTATCACTTTGTCTCATGCATAAAACACAAGGTAGAGATTTGGATCGCTATACAGCCCATTTGTCTTGTAGACAGATGCATAAAGTCTACAGTCTGGTGTTCTAGCTGCTCCGATTGTGCAGACCGGGTAGTGAGACATATGACATATAAGTCCTGCTGTCTAGTCTAAGGTGAAACACTGAGACAGCCCTTGGCCAGAGCTGGGCCTGCTCCTGTTACTAACCTCCTAATGAGCAAGACTGAACACGCAACCAACCAACTGGCGTTTTTGATTCGCTTGAGAGTCTCTTCCCTCTGTCATGTCTCAAGCACACTTTTTAAATTGAGTTGAATTTTTTTAAACGATGTACAGCGACTGCTGGCTTGCATGCTAAAGCTACAAGCTGGTCTAATTGTCATGCAGCTCATTAAAACATTTCAGGCTGGTGGATTTGAAGCTGGACATGTTGGTTTGCTCTGGACTCGGTGGCTTGGGATGGGAGGCAGCTGCATTGGCTTTGAGCGGAGAATCACCCATTGAGGGGGAATTAATAAAAGGAGCACATGAAAGGGCTTCGAGTGGCTTTTTATGCCATTTGTCATCTGAGGTACTTCTGTGTATGTGCGTGTGCGTGTGCATGTTTCTGGCCCCAAATGTCCTTATTGCTACTGTAATAAGGCTTCTGCTGCTACAGTATGTAGTCTTTTCATGGCCAGGGTTCAAATGTCTAAGCCAGATAGAATTGTTGGGCAGAGAGTCATCATGTTAATGTCTTAAGCGTTGTTGTCATCGGAAATATGTGCTATGTTCAAAAGAAACAGATCTTTTTAACATGGACGTAACTAATTCTCTATGACAGAGGATGTCTTTAGAAGTCATTGAGCATAAAAAAATCCATTGGCTAGTATAGTTGGAGACTTTCAGTTTTAACAGCAAAATAAAGCCTAGATTAGGCTCCTTCAGTGGTCCCTCATAAAGACATGTCATTAAGCATAACGGTGCCGGGCTGTCAGCCGTCTCTGTAATGGTCTACAGTGTCCACAGAGTAGCCGGGCTCCAAAACAGGAAATGAAGGGCACAGAAATCAGTCTTTGCTAATGCATGGTTTGAGAAATAACAAGCCATGACCAGCGTGAAAAGCAAATCTGCATTCTGGTCTACACTGAGCCCTACTCCCATTTCCATCACATTTTCCATTTTTTTTCTTATTTCACCCCATGCATAATAATTGCGTGGGGCATAAGATATGGGTTAGCAGTGAGAAATTGTTTTGAATTAATTTTTGCCTCGTCAGAATTGGGAAGTGTTTCCGCCTTCCGTCTCAAAAAATGTTGTGAAATTCAGGTCAGGGCCACGCTGTTGGCCTAAGTCTTAATCTATTCATTCCTTGGCCTATCCACACCTCAATTTGTATTCTTTGACGTGCTGTGTTTGGAGGCAATGCAGTGCGAGATAACAACAGCTTAATCAGCGGCCATCATTGGGTTTCTCCAGTTGATCTTCAGTATATGGTCTCGGTAATCTGTCGGCTGGGAAATTGCAAAATATTGGAACCCCTTAAAAGACACATCATGTTAAACCACATTATCCTCGGCGAATCGCTCCACATCTTCATCGCAGCATTTAGCATAAGTAATGGATGTATGGGATGGCAAATCTGCCTCAGACGCAGAGGTAAACACAGCCATCCGGTTATCATCTGGGCTTTTGAGGGAATTCTTTAAACTGAGCTTCCTTTGGGACCATGTATGCACAGGTTTGTTCAAACCCACTCCTCCCCTCTCATCTCTGCCAGCCGTCATTGACAGCTGGGCCCTGCCAACAGCTGCCTTCCCCTCCCCCAGAAAAAAAAAAAAAGCTAAAAAAGCTAAAAGAGATGCCAGCGACCACAGTATTACTCTAGCACACTTAGTATTGCTGATAACGGGAGATTAAATCGTTTTGAGCCACTATTAATTTGTAGAGTGGTGGTCTCTCATGGTCATGGACTGCATGCATAGACTATAACCATGAAGACAATAACAACTGCTTAAGAGATCAAATAAAATTGACTCTCCATGGATTTGGTTTGTTCAGATGAGTAAGGCTGGATAGAGTTCTGGTCCAGACTTGTAAGATCAGCAGACATCCAGACATCCTTGAACCAACAGACACTAGATTGTATGCTTGTGTTTCACTGGTTGCATTCCCTCAGCCAAAGCTAGTCAGTGCCACACGTGTGACTTTTAAACACACACACACACACACACACACACACCTTCCCCTCACCACGGGCACAGAGTGGCACACGTGGTGGCCCCTGCTAATTACTTTGTGGACGAAGCGCCTGGCAGGGGTCCATTATGAGGGCGTTTTCTCCCGGGCAGCCTGTCTCTCGCAGTCCAGTAATGAGACCAAACAGCTAGCAGACAAGATTAACAAACTGCCTCCACTTTAAGCCTGTTTTTGCAAGATTACATGCTCACCTTCCAGTCTGATCTTTGGTGGAACACTATCAAAGGCACGACTGATGGTGTGTTCAAGGGAAATTGGAAACGATACAAAAAAAATCACTTGGTCATTGTGCTGCAACATGTACTTGTATTTGTGTTGCTTCAGTTTTTTCTTGCACTATTGATATGAAATTTAAGGATCCAAAGATGGTAGCAGATTTCAGCTGCATTTGACCTGCAGGCTTTGTATCAGCCATTGAGGACACTGATGGACTTGACTCTTGGTTTTTCCTCTCTGCTTATGCGATCACGTCCTCTCTGCCTCTCCCCTCCATCTCCTTCTCCTTTTACACTCCTTCCTTTTCAGCACCCAGCATGTGTGTGTGTGAAGCTGACACAGTATGTCTCAAGAGGGCAATAGAGCCCAGCCTTTCTCCTCTGGTTTTTTTTTGTGGGCAGGGCCCGGCTCGGCCTGTTTATGTGGATGGCATCGAGCCCGGCCGCAGGCAGACTCTTATCTGTCTGCCCGTGACCTTCGGCAAAGGGGAAGGACAGGAGGCGACCCTGCACGTCTCCATCTACATCATATCTCTGCCCCCTCGGCTGATGAGTTCCTTTACTGGCCCGAGCAGAGAGATGTGGCGTCTCGCTGCCATCTTAATAATTTTTTATCTGATTTGGAGGTTCACGCGTCGTGCGTGTAAGCGGCACGTGCACGCACACCGACACGTGCCTGGTTGAAGATGCATTGTGACTGTCATGTCTGACTGCTCTCCTGCAGATATTATTGCCCAGAACAGGATGCAATATTCCTATTTAGATTACATTGGTTTATTTAACTGAAAACGAGTGGGGATTAGATGGGATGAAGATGCTGTTTCTTGTCTGAGCTATGTAGAGCTCATTAATTTCCACAACAGACTCTCATCAGCCCAGCACTTTGGATTAGTCGTAATCACAAGAGTCAAATAATTGTAACGTGACATGAAAACAATCAAAGTCATTTAATTCAATGCCTCATGAATGATAAAAATCTTTCAATTAAAAGCTATGTCTATAGGCCATTGAGGCGCATTGCTGCTGAAGTGAAAAGAACATGGATGATTGCCAGCATCTGCATGAGAGACTTAATATCGTCTTCAGACACTGTCATCATGCTCTCATCCATCCTTATTTCTTGGAAGCCAGCCTCATGGCACTATTTATTGTTTAAGGGTGTGAGTGTGGGAGTAAACTGCTCCATCACTCTGCGCCCGAACTATGTGATTGACACATGGTGTGATGGCAGCTGGAATCTAACAGACGTTTATTGATATAATGGGGCTGGCCGTCAAATCGCCATCAGAGGTCAGTGGCCAGCTAACACTCTAATTGGGTCTCCCTTTCCCATGCTCTTGTCTGCGCTTTCAATCAAACGTCAGGCCAGCCTGACGGCGATCGAGTGGCAGGCTGAACTGGAAGAGCAAGTAATTTAAGGTGTTTTCTTCCCCACCCCCACTCCCTTTTCTTCACACTCCCTCCTCAGCTCCAGATGGATTCATAGTCACAAATAGTAACCCTAAAGGTATCACTGCCCTTGTGAGCCACGCTAATATGCTCTTGTCTTTGTTGTAAACAGTGGTATTTTCAATCAGCCGTATAGCTAAGTCTTGAATAAATGGTGAAACTGCATGAAAAAGGGAAAGCACAACTTTTAAGTGAGATACGTGTCAATAAACATGAATAAAAGGCACACAGTCACACCCATCTCACAGTTTTCCCAGTCAGATCAGATTCACTCATTCAATGCAGTGATTTTGACTTTGTTTTATTTATTTAATTCATAGCTATTTTGGCAATCAGAAAATTCATTGGCACAAGTTTCAAATTAATAATAATCAAAGCAATCATAAGCAATTACAATCAAAATGCAGCAGAGTCATACACACATATTTGAGCATTTAAAATCTATAAAACTCCCTACGAGAGCTGCATAAATATTTTAATTGCCAGCCTATTTGAATTACCGTGTTGCTTTGTCAGAGTAATGAGAAGTAATAATGAGACGGCACATGTGTGTCTGGTTAAAATAAGCTTTTATAACTAATTTATTTGATTATTACTTTTTATTAGTAATCGTAAACAAATTAAATTATTAATGAAGTTAAGCAGCTTTGTCCCAAATTGGCCTAAATTCACGGTCTATTTCGGTGTTTCCCCTGCAGTTTTTCTTGTAGTGACAGCATGGTCTGTGGAGTGTTTTTAGCTGCAGTGAAGTGTATTGACTATAGAAATACTACAGGCAGCTCCTCTCACCCTGTCTGTTACCAGATGTTGTCACTTTGATTGTGAAGGTGCATCTTCATACACTACATTTGATCTTTTATTGTGGTATTGCAGTGCACATTGACTGTTTTAAAAGAATGAATAAATAAAATAGATTTAAAAAAGAATGCTCGACTCAAACTTCTAAGTTGAATTGTCGACTTTCAGGGGGGCAGCCCTGGGGCGCACATCTCAATTGTCAGCACAGCGCTAAAGCACGTTGTAGGCCTAAATCCTTTTTGCTTTCCACAAGCAAGACTAATTAGACAATAAACCAGTAGTGCTTATACTGGAACGTGTCTGCGCCTCTTTATTCACGGTCTAATATTAAGTCATTTGCATATTCAAGGTATGCACAACTCCTGCAGAAGTTGTCTGTGCACGAGTTGAAACAGAGATTAGAGAGGTGATGCTGATTCGCAGTGGACAGAGAAGTTCCTCACTGAGTGCATGTGAACGTGATGGAGGGGTACATAGTGGTACAGGACTGGAGCGATGCATTATTCATCCGAAAACAGAGGCAAGATTCATCTCCTCTCTCTCTCTCTGTCAGTGTGCTTCTCCTTCAATGAAACCGAGCTCGTATCCATCCAGTGTAATACGCATGCTTATTTCCCCAGACGCAGTCGAAATAGAAAACCAAACCGTTGTAAACAATCACTTTTGACAATTGGACCTGCTTTTCTGTTTTAGTCAAGTGCCAGGAGGCCCAGTTGTGGGCAGAAACTCATTTGGTCGGCACCAAAAGTCATTATAGGTGCCCTTTTGACATATCAAAGCCACTCTGTCTCTTTTTATCTCTGTCTCCCGCTGTTTGGTGGGACTGCAATACCTTATTGATCCGTGCTGTTCTTGTCCTGCGGTTTTGAATCCATACCCACCCCCTGAATGTCTGATGGTTCTCTGCCCACAGGCTTTGGAGTGTGCTGGGAACATATACTCCTTGTGGGTTTTTCTTGACGTCATCAGCGATATCCGTAGATGTCATAAATAGAAAATGTCACTCTGCACCCTCTTGGAACCCCTCTTTGGGAGAGATTTGAAACGCGTCCCTGTTTCTTTTACCTTCAGTTGACAGTCGCAGACAACAAGTCTATTTCTGTTTGTGTCCTGCAGAGCAAGCAATGCAAAATTTATGATCTAGATGAAGGAGGGATATGCAAATAGCCTCGGCGTGGTCTATTTAACAGTGCATGTCCTAGTGACCATCGACAGATTTCACTTCGCTTCTTCAAGTTGGCGGATGTTTGTCCCAACTGGATTTCCACTGTCAGGCATTATCCTGCACGACTGGAATGCTTCTAAGTTGGTTCAAGTTAATTTCAGATGAAGACTTTTTGTAACTCCCTGCTGATTCATGAGGGAAACCAAACCAGGAGTCCCCCATGGCTTTACTTAGCTTAGAAGCCACGCTAAGTCTGTCAGCCACTCGATACACAACAGCCCCAGGCAAGGAAGTCCAGCACTCTATCTGGCTCTGCTGCTTAGAGATACAAAGTCACTACAAGCTCTTTGCTGGGCTCTGACTGAGAGACATGTGGTCAAACATTTTAAGTCAGTGAATATAATTGGGCTGCGCGCATGGACAGAAAATGTGAGCCAGTTGTGGTTTATGCTAGCTGGCCAATTGATGGTGACCTCCAAGTGGTCAAGTCAAGCCAGTTGGGTATCATCGGAGGGCACGTTGTGTCAGGCGGACAGATCCATGTCTGACAGGACGGGTAGCGGGGGATGACAATTACAATTCTGTGTGAAGTATGCTTCAGGCTGGCCCTGGACCCATGTGACAGCTGAGCCCGGCCAAGATACGGGAGGATATTATGACAAGTTATCGTGGCCATGTTGTGCTTTAATACAGTTCAATTTTAGAAGCCCTTTGGCTCGGTGCTGAACTTGTACTTTATAAAGATTGTCATTTATTTACCCGGTTTCAAGTCGCATGGGGTGTGATGAAAGGGAGAACAAAATCGGCGGCTGCATTCTGCATCTGCCAAACGCCACTCACAGCATATAAGAAGACCCCAGTCTGAAGCAAATAAGCCATGATTAATCGGGAAATGAGCAGTGGAGGGCAGCAGGAGATCCCAATCTATTTAATTCCAAGAATTTAATTTTCAGCGTCTGGCCAGGCCAGAGTCATTGGCTGATTTAAAATGCCTCCGTCTCAATGCAAATGTGAACCCCTGCCAAGGTTGATTACCTGCCATTAGCGGCCTTCTGCAGAATGACCTTCCCTCCTCGTGTCATGACTCTATTTGCACCTTTAAGCCGCCTGTCAAACATGGAGCCATTCTTCTTCCTGAATCCCCGGCCCATTTGTTTGAACAGGGATGGGGCACTGGAGGCATACAAATGGGATTATTTGACAGGATTTATGCAAAACAAAATCTCTGTGTCTTCCATGGACCGGTTTGATGGACGTGTCAGTGTCATATGTCAGCAACGCCGATGAAAGGCTATGATTTAGATTAGGTTTGGATTTATTAATACATTAATATAACTCTTGGCACCTCGGCTCACTTCGCCGATGCAGATGGTGCAGCAGCACTTCCAAATGGCCAGTAGGTGTAGCACTGAGGTCTTATTTGAAGTGTCAGGATGAAGGAGGGGAGTGGAGTGAGGACTGGCAGCAGTAGTCGGAGGGATTTATCTGACTGTCTGATTTAGCCATCCCTCTCCCTGTGTTAACAAATATAATATTCAACATATTGTTTGACAGCAAATGCAATAATCCAGCTTTGATTCGTCTTAAAATGGCAAACATTCAGAATGCTCTTTGTGTGTGAATGTAGTGGTTTTCATTGATGGTAACTAGGATGGCAGCAGTATATTATATGTTGCTGCTATCATAGTTATATATAATATATATAATTAGCAAGATGCTCAACAGCTCCGTCCTCCTCTGGACATACTCTCTCTCTCTCTCTCTCTTTCTCTCTCTCTCTCTGGCAAGGCTTGGTGAGGTTACAACACAAGGCTCTGCTGCTCATCCACACAGTCTCCGGCATTATTATTCACAGCAGCATCCAAACAAAGAGGAAGGGGAGCACTAATGCAGCACATTCACAACAAATTAAAATCAGGGCTCTGCTGCCGCTGTCATTTCAATGTCTGCCAGGGAAGAGGGACAAAAAAAAATGCTTTTTCATTAATCAACGACAAATGCCAGCTTTCGCATCCTCCGCCAGTCTTCAAGTCCACTCTTGAAGAGATGAAGAAGACATTGAATGAGACTGCAACTGAACTTTCAAACACTATGGTTACACAGCCCTGAGAGAATAAATAGGTTCTTCTGCATTTAGATGATTTATTTTCCTTTTCAGCCCGGCCAGGGGAATTTTCTACACCTGCCTACATGGCTCACAGTATTTCATCCCATTATGTGGTGTTTCCCAGACATCCTCTAAAACAAACGGGGAAATAAAAGGCAATAAATTATGTTCTCTTTCATTTGGCTCTCTTTGACTCTGATAAAGGCTGACATGTTATTTCAGTCGGTTCCTTTGAATAACATTGAACGAGAGGGTGAGATAGGCCTAAGCTGGTTTAAACTGGGCATAGATTTGGTAATGAAACTGCGTGCCAGTTGGCCTGTGTAGGAGGACTTCTGTTTCCCCACAGGGCGATGACACAACCAAAGCAGATAATAATTCACTTTGCTATATGTGGGCTGTGTTGGTGTGGTGCAGATGAAGAACCACATTAAGCCCTAGTTTGCCTGAGCAGAAAGTATTAATGTAAAGCTGGCACAGAGTACAGCCCTACTGAGACCTGCAACTCAATAACTTGAAACTTGCCATCTCTGGTTGTGCAGCAGTAGGGTGAAAGGTCAGAGATATGCAGTATTAGCCAAGTTGTAATGGGAAACTTATAGTAGAGATGTGGTCCACTCGTACGGTCTGTGAAGGTGTCAGTTTCATCCATTCTTGGGAACCTGAAACTTGTGCCAAGTGTTTTCTTTGCTCTTTACAGCTGAACTCTTGGGGCCCGGGCCGCGGAGACTATGCTCACATAGGCACAGCTCATGTGTCAGCGGGGAGTAGAGTGCTAATTGGTTTTGGGTGTGTGACAGTCGACATAAGTGAAGCTGAGAAATCACACAGTTGAGTAATAATACTGTCAGAGGGACCATAGATTCCAGCGTGGTAGTGCAATTTTCTTGACTGCATATCAAATCAGGCAAATGCTGATTATGCTCTGTTTCAGATGAAGACGTGCAGTTCTGTTAGCTGTGTGGAGAACAAAAACTGCCAAAATCAAACATAATAAATAAATAAATTAATTAATGACTCATTGAATAAATTAAAATGCTAATAAAGGTAAAAATAAATATATGCATGTTGAAAAAATAAATCTGTAGATAAATATGACAAATTCCTATTTTTGTATTTATTTGTGTCTATATTTATTTATTTCCCTGTTAGATTGTTTATGTATTCATTCATTTTCCTATTTTTGTCTCTATTTATTTATTTCCCTATTTATTTTTTTCTTCATTTATTTATTTCTGTATTTCCTTGCCATGGACAAAAAAATACAGCAATAATATGATAGTGAGGGTCACCATGGTCATCAGGAACAATTGGATACATCATTCAACAGCAGTTTTAACCCACTTTCACAACCCTAACTGCTTCATCTGTGGCTGGTGCTGCCTTTGTTGTTTTTTACCCATTTTTGGTAACATGAAATTTATGCCAAGTGGAGTCTTTGCTCTCAAATCTGCAGATTCTTGCAGATTCTTAAAGTTTGAAAAAGTCTTCAAATAAAGTAGCTAAACATCAGGCCTTCAGATGCATCAAAATGTAAAGTCGGGCCTTTTAACCATCCAGTTTCTTTGAAGCATATTCAGTCCTAATCATATCATATCTGCTTACTTTAGGTAAACACAGCTGGACTTAATGAACCGTGACTACTTTCATATTCGGTCGAACAGCCATTTCTAGGTAACATAATTCTGATGTTTGTGATATTTGTGTGCATTTGGGAATTGGTCTTTCCTATGGGAGAGTAGATCTAAAAAGTGCACTATTGATAACATAAGTCCACATAGACCTAAAAGAGAAAGGAAGGGGGGCTATTACACAGATAGCAACTTCAGCCACAGCATGTCACAACCCAAACTGATGATACCCTTGTATGGTGCACAGTGATACAGATATCACCACCTACCCCTGCGAAGCAATGAGTGCCGAGGCATTCATCTAGATTAATAAATAATCTATTGCGGGGCAGGAGTGAAATTTTGTTACCAGCGACCTTAAGTGGTTTCTCATCACAGGCATCGGCCTGTGCACCCTCTCACCTTGTGAGCCGGGCCCTGACACATCCCCTTATTGATATCAGTGTGATTTATGAAACGCTGCTCCCCTGGCCATCCTCAAACAGGAGATGGGAGCGTGATTTATACCTGTCTAATGCTGCAGAGTGTCTCGATGAGGGAGAAGACTCTCTGGCTGTGATAGCATCCAGCCTGAGTCCTGTTTTTCTTATTTGTGTGTGTATATGTTCTCTGCTGTGTTATGAGAGATGTACCTCTGCAGCAGAATGTTCTTGTTTTAATGAGCAGGTCTATCTG
>OMLF01012765.1:0-11012 GCA_900302615.1 Holocentrus rufus | reverse complement strand
GAATCCTCTCCAAAGCGCTTGCTGTCTGTGGTGGTCTCTCTAGGAAATCTGTAAAATGACATGATACAATATATGAGAACTCAGACAGCAGGACTCTCTCGTAGTTAGCCTCTTCCTTGAGGCTAATTACACAATAGTAGGTGCAATAGTAGGTGCATTTAAAGCTATTTAAAACAACTACAGGTCTGATTTAACTGGTTATGAAACAGTCTCAATTTAATAACTGATGCCTCTATATGACCTACATAAGCAAATGAGACAATCAGCGAGAATACTGGCTATTTCTATAGAGTTATTCTAAATGCCTGCCACTGAGTTGGATTCATCACCAAATCAGATGAAAAGATTTATGGCACGCAGACCTGAAGAGCCTATGTTTACATTCCATGTAGCACTGTAGCATCAGGTAGTACAATGTTGTTACTAGGACAAGGGGAGGACATTTCTCTTTGTTTGATAGCATAAGTAAAATTAGACTTTTCGGCCTCCCGACTCATTTAAAAAAAAAAAAAAAAAAGAGAAAAAGAGAGAGCGCCCGTGAGCAGTGGTGGTGGAGCGAGCTATAGAGTGAACAAATAGAGTGAGTGGCGGTAGAACAAAGCCGTTGAATCAAATGAAAGGTTATTCTCTGATTGTTTCACGGCAGCTACGTTCTGAAGCACAAATAAACACCTCCACACCTCTGCATTGCTGGATTTGGTGGTGAATGCAGCCTTACCTGTAACCTAGGTTTATGAACGCTACTAAAACAAAGCTTACTTTGGTTCACCATCGTCATATTACAGTTATCAATCTTACATATCCACAAATACATACATAACCTCATTGCTATGCATCTTGCAAACAGCTGTTTAAAAAAGAAAAAGTGTTAAAAATAAGTTGCGGGGAGACAAGATGGCGGCGTAGAGAGAGGTTGACTTTTCTGAGCTCCTCACCACAACACTGATATTCATAATATAACTCCACTAAACGTTGCTGTGGCGATAATTTACGTGTTGGGCATCCTAATATGAGCACTGATGCTTACTTTCTGAGACGCTCTGACAAAATGCCACCGAAAGAGGGTAAGAAACTTATCAAGACGAACAAACCAGACGCGGCAGCTAGCTCACCTAGCTCACCTAGCTCCCCTCCGATTGAAGAGGAGCAACAACCGCTAACAGCTGGCGGCAGCGACACCCTTGACCCGGCTTTTCGCCAAACTATCCAGGAAATAACAGCAAACATAACAAAGGTGATTGATGAGAAACTGGGTCCACTATCCCAAACGCTGCAGGCCCACGCACTACAACTGCAAGAGTTTGATAAGCGAGCTACTGAGGCCGAGAGCAGGATTTCTGCGGTTGAACACACCACTGAACAAGCGGAGTCGCGGATTCAGGTACTTGAAAGACAAATACAAAGCATGGCTGACCACATTGACGACCTCGAAAAAAGAGGTAGGCGGAAAAACGTACGGGTCGTTGGCTTACCAGAGGACGTGGAAGGTGGTCAACCAACCAAGTTTTCCGAGAGCTGGATACCCCATCTGCTCGGATTGGAGATGAAAGCGGGCGGTGTGAAAGTTGAAAGAGCTCACCGCACACTAGCTCCAAAACCAGGGCCAAACCAGCGACCCCGACCCGTCCTAATCAGGTTCCACAACTTTGCTGATAAACAGAAGGTGCTGGACGCCGCGAGATGCAGCGGTACTGTGAAGTACCAGGAATCGAACATCATGTTTTTCCAGGACCTGTCAGCCTCCGTTATGCGAAAGGGATTTGACGATGTGAAGAAGCGGCTGAGGGACATTGGAGTCAAATACATGATGCTCTACCCGGCCACGCTGAAAATAATCCACGGTGGGGCTACGAAGATGTTTGACTCCCCCACTCAAGCCATGGCTTTTGTTGACACACTTAGATAAACCACACGTGAGTCACCGGCTTGTCTGTTTACGTTTATGGGCAGTTTATTCATATCGGTGATTAGGTTTTCTTTTTTTATTATTTTTTCTAAAAACATGGAAGGGGTTTTCTTCTTCCCTGAAGCGTTCAGCTGAACCATTTCAGTTTATGTTCCCTACGAAGTTAACTATATGCTATAGTCTAAGCCACTCACTTGTTCTGCTTAAATTCCTGCTGTCTGCGGGGACGATAATCACAAACTGATTATGAACACTTATAAGCAGATCTCATGAGGACAGGAATGGTGATGATGAGCACAAATGCCGACACCGAACAACTCAAAATGTCAATTTCTGCCCTACAATCCTTTGCTTGTGGGAGAGTGGTCTCAGTCTGTTCATATTGTTTAAGTGTGGATGTCAGTATTATTCTAGTGGTGTTATACAAGCTTGGAGCTGTATAGAAGGTTAACCAAATTACTGTCCGGTTATGGAAAAGGTTATGGTAATCCCCTGGTTATCACGTGGGGAAGGCTTCTCCATTAGTGCTGTTGGCACACCTGTTATGTGTAATGTATGTTGCTTGTTTCTCGTTTTTCAGCTGGGTTACAGTCAGGTACATATTCATTCTGGAAGTTGCAATGCATTTGGGTGCATATACTTTTTCAGTATACAATAGTAATGGCCTGTGATACACTGAGATTATGCACATGGAATATCAAAGGAAGCCATTCGCCCATTAAAAGAAAAAAAATATTGTTATCCTTAAAAAAAGAAAAAATTGACATTGCTATGTTGCAAGAGACACACCTTAACGACGAGGAACATTTAAAATTGCAACAGTGTGGCTTTGACCAGGTCTATTTCTCATCTTTCACTACCAAAAGCAGAGGGGTGGCGATTCTAATTAGGAAAAACCTACCAATTAAAGTGTTGAAGTGTATCAAAGACAAGTATGGACGGTTTGTACTTGTTACAGCCTCCTTACATGGAGAGGAATTTGCTATTTTAAGTGTTTACTGTCCCCCAGGTCATCCCCTTGATTTTCTGATAAATGCATTTGCAAGGTTGTCTGAACTTGCAATGGAAAGCACTATTGTAGGAGGTGACTTTAATTGTCTTATGAACCCTCTGATGGACAGGTTCCCTATGGGTGCTCTATCCTTGTCAAAACAGTCAAAACAAATCGCTGATCTGTGTGAAGACTTAGGATATATGGACGTATGGAGGACATTACATCCTGCAGATAAGGAATATAGCTTTTTTTCTAACTCTCATAAATGTTACACAAGAATTGACTACTTTTTCATGCCAAAACAATTTATAGAATCTGTTACCTCTTGTTCAATTGGAAACATAATAATATCTGATCATGCTGCTGTTTATTTAGACATAACATTTAAAAATCTTAGCAAAAAACCCACAGGCTGGAGAATGGATACTTCAATCTTAAAAGATGACAAATTTATATCATATTTCGCCTCAGAATTTAGGCTATTCCTCTCCACCAATTCCCCATCAGCTAGTAATCCATCTCTGCTATGGGAGACCTCTAAGGCCTATGCCAGGGGGTTAATCATCTCTTACACTGCCAGCAAGAGACGCAAAAACATAGAACAGCAAGTGTTATTGGAAAAAAGACTTAGCATATCTGAGAAGGAATATGTTAAGAAACCTACAGCCGCTAAACTGAAGGAAATTACTGCTATTCGCGCCACATTAGATTCCCTGTTAACTAAAAAGGCAGGGGAAAAACTAGGCTTTGCTAAACAAAGATTATTTGAACAAGGGGACAAACCGGGTAGATACCTATCCTACTTGACAAAAAAAAGAAGGGCCTCCCAAACCATTGGGTCGATTGCCGACGGGACAGGGTCTTATTCTTCTGACTCTAAATTTATTAATGATATGTTTAGGAATTTTTATTCAGAATTGTATCAGTCGGAACAGACTAATGATGCTAAAACATTAATGGAGGATTTTTTTTCCAAACTTGATCTTCCAACTATATCACAAGACCAAAAGTCCATTTTGAATGCCCAGATCTCTGTGACTGAACTACGTGAAGCCATTCAACATCTGCAGACAGGGAAAGCACCAGGCAGTGATGGCCTTGGTAGCGAGTTTTACAAAGAATTTCAAAATCTTCTAATAGAGCCTATGATGAATATGCTTAATCATTCCTTTGAGTGTGGCACTCTCCCGCCATCACTGAGAGAAGCCAATATTTCTCTAATTCTTAAAAAGGGGAAGTGCCCTGAAGACTGCGCCTCCTATAGACCGATTTCTCTACTGAATGTAGATTCAAAAATTTTATCTAAAGTATTGGCAAGACGGTTAGAAGGACTTTTACCAGTCATAGTGAAAGAGGATCAGACGGGCTTCATTAAGGGAAGAAATTCTTACAACAACATCAGAAGACTTCTAAATATTATCCAGCTAGCTCAACATCAGGCAATAGACGGTCTCGTGGTTTCTCTAGATGCGGAAAAGGCGTTCGACCGTGTCGAATGGCCTTATTTATTTTATACACTTGAACAGTTTGGCTTAGGTGACAGTTTTGTTAAGTGGGTGAAGGTTCTATAAACCCAGCCATTGGCGGCAGTCATAACCAATGGACTTAGATCCACAAGCTTTGTGGTCCGGAGGGGCAACAGACAGGGCTGTCCTCTGTCTCCTCTTTTGTTTGCAGTAGCAATTGAACCACTGGCGGAAGCTATTAGACGAGACCCTTTAATAACTGGATTGAACGTTGGCGGAAAGTCGCATAAAATTACACTATATGCAAATGATGTCTTATTATTTATGCAAAACCCCTCTGTATCAGTCCCCCGTTTAATTCAGGCTGTTGCCCTGTTTGCTGCCTTTTCCGGATACAAAATTAACTTTTCCAAATCCGAGGCGATGCCTATAGGTAACTTGCGGCAACTGCCGGATAACCCCAACCCATTCCCATTCAAATGGTCCCCCACAGGCTTTAAATACCTAGGTATATTTATCACACCCAATTTCAATCAGATGTTTAACGCCAACTTTAATCCCCTCTTTGACAGAATTAGGCAGGATCTGGAGAGATGGACTAACCTCCCCATTTCATGGCTGGGCCGAATCTCACTTTTGAAAATGAATATCCTTCCGCGTCTGCTCTATCCAATACAAATGATCCCCATTTTATTCAATCATAAAATAATAAAAAAATTGAATGGTTGGTTTAGCTCCTTTATATGGGGCAAACGAAGACCTCGGATCAGGTTATCAGTGCTGCAACTACCAAGTGCTATGGGTGGGCTGGACCTACCAGATATTAAAAGATACCAACTGTGTGCCCATTTAAGATATATAGCGGATTGGATTAAAAATGATGTCTCTTCAATTTGGCTTGATATAGAGAAGTCCCTCTCAAATTGTCGTCTTAAAAATTTACTTTTTATTAATAAACTGAAGTCTATCAAAGAGCAGTGCAGCAACCCAGTTACAGTTAACGCTGTTAGAGCATGGAGGATCACGCAGCATGTAGATTGTTCTCACCCCAATCACTGACAACCCTGACTTTCTGCCAGGGGGCTCCGATATAACTTTCAAACACTGGACCGCTAAAGGAATCTCTTCCCTGGGTGATCTCTTTGACAATGCTGTTCTCATGTCTTTTAACCAGGTTGTGGAGAAATATGACATATCACAAAAAGATCTTTTTCGTTATTGTCAGATCAGAGACTTTATTATGAAAGATAGGTCACTCCTTACCGATATGAATGTTACAAAAATCGAGAAAAGGGTATTTCTTACCAATGGGGAAGCCTCCATTAGTGCCTTTCATAACAGTCTGTGGAACTGCTCAAATGTTAGCGCTCGGGTGGTGGTAGTGATCTGGGAGAGAAAGCTAGGTGTAGTGATATCTGAGGAGATGTGGGAGGATATCTGGGAAAATGCAAAGAAAATAACAGTCTGTAACCAGACAAGAGCGTTACAACTCAAAATATTGCACAGACAACATGTTGCTTGAACTGCCTCTCCAGATATAGAATGGATGTCTCTCCATTTTGCCTCAAATGTAAAACAGAGATAGGTGATCTTACACACTGTCTCTGGTCTTGTGCGAAAATACAAACATTTGATCTTGATCTTGACCCAGTTTCTCTTCTCCTGTGTCTTCCCAGTGGCCGCGTGACTGACCCCCAAATTCCACCAGAAGCGTCTCCGTCGCATAACGGCTGCGTTGCATGAGCGCCGCGTTTTTACTGCGTCTCTGCACGGCTTCAAATTCCACTGGCAGCATCTTGGAAGCGGAGCGTCGTCGCCTGCCAGCTTTGTTTACTGCCCAGATTGTGTTGTTTTGGTGATCATTTCGGGATTTCTGTGCGTCGGTTGTTCGTGTTGTTAATCATATTAAATGTAAAACAAATATCCAAAATCATCTGTGCAAAATAGAATGACTCCATCAAATAATGTCTCACAACTTTGAGCGGATTTACAGGATGGATAACTACTTAATGGCTGTTTACTTTGAAGTTTACAAAATCACGTTATCATGGGGGCGCTTCCGGTAGGGCATTGGAGTAGGACGTGTCAGGTTTGAGCTCTCGCCGAACTACTATAATACACAAGTTAATCAGCGCATTGTCTTTTAAATTATTGAGGAAGTTGCCTTTTTGAAGAAGTGGAGTGGGGCATAGGCGGGCCAATGGCGACAAGTCTGCGTAAATATAAATACACCAGCTCATCCAGCACTAGGCCCAACGCCGCCTCGAGCTCAAGTGCCACCGACTCCCCAGCTCTAACAACGCTACCTCCGCCAGACAAACCAGAGATGGACGCTGAAGCTCTGAAGTCAGAGATTCTTCTCTCGCTAAAAACAGACATTCGGCGGTGATAAAATCAGAAATGAAAAATGCACTTGCCGAAGATTTCCACTTTCTTAAAAGTGAGCTACAAGCAGTGAAAGTGGAAATAAAAAATAATACGGCAGCAATCCGCTCTGAAGTCGACCAAATGAAAACTACAATCAAAGAGGTGGAGGGCGGTTTATCTACTTGGTCAGACGAGGTGGTCGCCTTGCAGGCTATGGTAACTGCTTTGAGAACAGAGGTGGCAGGGCTTAAAGATAAGTGTGAAGACATGTATGTATGACATGTATGATGTAACATCAGGATTCTAGGAGTAGCTGAGGCGAATGGATCAAGCTCTACTGCATCGGTCTCGAAACTGCTGAGAGAAACGGTAGAGCTGGATAGAGATGTGCTTGTGGATCACTCACATAGGAGTCTGGCTCCAAGAGGACCAGATGGGAAACCACGAGCCATAATAGCCAAAATCCATTACTATCAAGACTGTGTGGAGATTCTGAGCCGTGCGCGCGCCCGAGCCCCACTCCACTTCAACGGGGAAACAATTGCTATTCATCCGGATTACACCGCAGGCGTCGCCAAGGCCAGGGCTGCATTCACAGAGGTCAGGAAGATACTCCGGAACCATTGGGGTGTCCGGTTTGGCATATTGTTTCCAGCTCGACTCCGCATCACATACAATGGAGAAGAGAAGGAATTCACAGAGGCAGACAAAGCTATGGGCTACGTGAAGAAGCACATCATCCCTACTACTGAGACTGGAGCGGAGTGAGGAGGTGAAATTACCCTAACCTGTGGATTATGTTTCTTTTTTCTGGCGGCATTGGTTTCGTTCTATTCTCCCTCTTTTTTGATTTTCTTTTTCTTTTCTCCTGCGACATAAGGGATAGGTTGGTGCCAAGGCCTATTTCGAGGATAATATTTGTTCAGACATACTACTATGCTCATTACTAATACTATCAGTTCTATATTATTATACAATGTATGTGCAGGTGATAAAAGACATTACTTCAAGTCTGAAGGCCTTAGTGTGAATAAAAGACTGAGCTATATGTGCTAATACGTTCTTCTAATCTAAGGCCTAATCTGAGGGAGTTATACTTTGTTTGTATCCATAAGGAGTGGAGAGGTAAAAACAATTTGACTAAGAGGTTATTTCTTTTTTTCCCCTTTCTTTCTTTCTTTCTTTTTTTCTGTTAATATTTTCTCCACCTTTATTACTGTCTTTTGATGGCCTTCAGCCACCCTACTCAAAGACTCTAGGTGTCCAGACTTGTCCATTTGCTCTTTTGTTTCTTTTACTAGCCATCTGTTTTTCCTTTCTCACGTATGTATACATATGTATATCTGGGTATTTAGATTTCAGATATACAACTTGTCTTATGTAACATGACTGACGTTAACACTCCCAGAGAGTTGGGCAGGTGTTCAGTCAACTTTATCAGTTGGAATGTGAAGTCTCTTAATCATCCAGTGAAGCATAAAAAAAGTATTTTCACACCTAAAACAACTTAAAACTGATATTGCATTCCTTCAGGAGACCCATTTACGTACGACAGACCATTTTCGACTGAAAGGGGGATGGGCAGGACAGATATACCACTCCAATTTCCAATCCAAAGTTAGAGGGGCAGCCATACTAATAGATAAAAATACACCCTTTACGATGACAAGCGTAGACTCTGACCCTGTAGGGCGCTACATTATTGTGGTGGGACAACTTTATGCACTCCCAGTTATCTTGGCCAATATTCATGCACCTAATTGGGATAGCCCTGTGTTTTTCTCCAGTCTTTTTTCTCGCGTGCCAAATATGTCATCACACCACCTTATTCTTGGTGGTGACATGAATTGTATACTTTCCCTGACTTTAGACCGTAGCTCGCCTCAAAAAACGTCCCTGTCGAAATCGGCATGTACGATTCAGCTCTTCCTTAAATCATATGGTGTGGCCGATGTTTGGCGGTTTCGCAATTCCAATTCTAGAGCATATTCTTTTTTCTCCCCAGTTCATAAGAGTTACTCACGCATAGATAATTTTTTCATTGACAAAAGACTTCTCCCCCATGTAACCAAATGTGATTATGGAGCCATAAGTTATTTCAGATCATGGTCCCTTAGCTATGAAAATGCGTATCCCTAACACACAACTACCGCCCCTGGAGACTCAATCCTCTTCTCCTATCAGAAGAAGCTTTTACCAATTTCATAAGGTCTGAGATTAAACTATTTCTTGATATCAATCAAACGCCAGGAATGTCTTCTCTAACTATATGGGAATCGCTCAAAGCTTACTTACGGGGCCAGGTCATTTCATATTGTGCAAATCAAAGAAAATCAAACACTGCACGCCTTAAAGAGCTGATGGATGAGATTTTAGAGCTAGATAGGTTATATAGTCATTTACCCTCTGCAGACATAATGAAAAAGCGTATGTCATTACAATCTGAGTTTGATCTCTTGTCAACACGACAGGCTGAATATCTCATCTCTAAATCCCGCCACAGTAACTATGAATATGGGGAAAGGGCTGGACGGATACTTGCTCATCAGCTACAAAAAAGAACTGCCAACCAGACGATTCCTGCGATTAATGATGAGCAGGGTTCAAAAAGCACGGAGATCCTAAAAATTAATTCCCGTTTTAAAAATTTTTATCAGTCACTATATACATCCGAATCATCAGCAAGCCCTACCGCTATAGAGGATTTTTTTAAGACCTTGTGTGTCCCTTCCATAGATCCTGGTATGGCTGCTATGTTGGAAGAGGATCTCTGGGCCCCAGAGATTGCAGCAGCAATCAGATCTATGCAATGTGGAAAATCTCCGGGGCCAGATGGTTATCCAACTGACTTCTTTAAAAAATTTTCTGACCAACTCTCCCCTTTATTATTATCAGTTTTTGAAGAATCACTTTCATGTGAATCCCTGCCTCTAACTATGCGCCAAGCAGTCATTTCCCTAATTCTTAAGAAGGACAAAAACCCTCTTGAGTGCAGCTCATTCCGCCCAATCTCTCTTCTGAATACTGATGCTAAAATTTTTGCCAAAGTTCTGGCCCGCCATCTTGAGGGGGTTCTCCCCTCCATTATATAACCTGACCAAACAGGTTTCATGAAGAATCGCTATTCTTTTTTTAACATCAGACGCCTTGTGAATATCCTTTATAGCCCCTGTCCACCCAGCATGCCAGAGGTAGTACTTTCACTTGATGCCGAAAAGGCATTTGACCGGGTGGAGTGGGGCTATCTTTTTAAAACACTGGAGAGATTTGGGTTTGGTCATAAATTCCTATCATGGATCAAGCTTTTATATACATCTCCGATGGCTGCCGTGCGCACCAACAATAATCTGTCCATCTACTTTGATCTCAAGCGCGGCACAAGACAGGGATGTCCTCTGTCCCCACTTCTATTTGCAGTTGCAATGGAACCACTTGTTATAGCTCTGAGGCAGGCGGCTGATATTAAGGGAATTCAGCGGGCTGAATTGGAGCATAAAGTCTTGTTATATGCGGACGATATGTTACTGTATGTATCTCAACCCCTTTCAAGTCTCCCTAAGTTAATGGTTTTACTAACAGAATTTGGCAAGATATCTGGCTATAAGGTTAATATTCAGAAAAGTGAGCTGATGCCTATTGGCACTGGGGCAGGTCAAATGTCTTTAGAATCGCTTCCTTTTAAAATTAGCCCTAAGAAGTTCAAGTACCTAGGGGTGTGGGTTACACATAATCATCTAGATCAAGATCTATATGCAGCTAACTATCAGCCTTCGTTATCTGAAGCGAGATATTGAGCGCTGGGATCTCTTACCCCTCTCTTTAGGTGGAAGAATCAATGCAGTGAAGATGAATGTACTGCCTAAATTCTCGTACATGTTCCAGTGCCTCCCAATTTTTTTAACAAAATCTTTTTTTTCTAAATTAAACAATCAGATATCATCTTTTATTTGGAATAAAAAAACACCCAAAATTAAAAGAAGTATACTGCAGAGACCTCGCACAATGGGTGGGATGGCACTCCCAAACTTCTTATACAACTGTGGGGAGATTCTAGTTTATTTTCAGGGTTTTGTTGGGTGGGAACCTTTGTGCTAGATATTGTTTCCGGGGGGACTCATTTAGCTGCGGGACCAGCAAAGTTATAGAAGGGGTGGGATTTGTTTGGTTCTTTCTTTTCACAAAGCCACAGGGCACATGAGCAGCTGGTAAGCTATGTTTGTCTTTTGATTTCATTCTATGTTTGGTGTCTATACTTATACTTATACTTATACTTACTTTA
>OMLF01012764.1:0-28097 GCA_900302615.1 Holocentrus rufus | reverse complement strand
CCACACACACACACACACACACACACACACACACACACACACACACAATCTTTTCAGCAAATGTTAAGTTGGCCCTTGCGTGAATTCTTCACCTCCTCCACACAGGCAGTGGAACAACATTCCAGGGATCGACTACAATTAATAGTTATTGAGCTGAGATTTTTTTGGGCTGGCAGTGAAGTTTAAACTTTTTGAATATTTTGGAGATTTACAAGCATCTGTCCATTCATTTTCTTCCATTTTAGAGAGAGAAAGAAAGGAAAAAGAGAGGGAGAGAGATGGGCGAACAGACAGACAGACAGGCAGTCAGACAAACAGGGTATGTACGTGTGTGTGTGTCTGTGTGGGTGTGTGTGTGTGTGTGTGTGTGACAAAGACCCCAGATCTGTGTCTGGAAGTAATCAGTGAGCCCAGGCAGCGCTCCACCGCTCCCTCCCTATGATGTAATAGGAGTTTTTGGTATGATGTGAGCTTTGTGTTTGAGGAGTTTCAGGGGGTTTCAGTCTGATTTTTCCAAACTTACTTTCATTGATTCTACTCCCTTAAAGTGCTGATTTTCCAGTCATATTACATTTATTTGCTATTTATCCTGCTTTTTATCTTCATATTTATGTTTTCTCGCTGTGTGACTAATGGGGAGAATCATATTTGATTATGGTTTATCCATGTAAATAGTATTGGATTTAGTTTGATCACTCCATTTCTATGGGTATATCAAAGACAAAGCAGAGATGGATCATTAGATTTGCTCCTTATGGCAGGATGGCTAAGTTCTCTGATTGTAAGTGTTTTCCTTTCTGCCTGTTAGTTGCTAGAAGGGGGGAGTGAAGTTGGCCCCTTTTCAAATTCAGTGATGGACCCTCCTCCCACCTCCACATAACTCTGAAATAACACTGAGTCCTAACAGCAAAAGAAACAGCACAACTTTAAACTTTTTTTTTTTTTTAGCATTAATGCAGACTGTATAATTCTCTTATGGAAAGAAGCCATGGGGTGAAAAAGGAACACTCAGTGTGAGAAACAGGCAAAGGCTGGCTTCTCAGTGAGGGATTACAAACCGGAGGAAAGCCAGTAAAGTGTTGTAACTGTAAAAACAATAGGATGGAGAGTCAGAAGTGTCTGTGAAGTTTTAAAGAAGAAGAAGTTGAAAAAGTGAGACTGGCGACTGTCATATGCTGAAGCAGTGCAAATGGTAAGAAAAACAGCAGGCATCAAGAGGACAAAGTAAACAAGCAAAGTTCAGAGGAGAATGTTGTTGTTTTTTCTCCAGACAGCACTAAATTCCTTCTTGTAATGGACTGTGCAATAGAGAAAAAGAAAAAAAAGTTTGAAGTTACTTGAACATTGAGAGAGCTTGTAGGATCTTAATCTCCTTGTTGAAATATACAAATGAGGTGAAACTTTATTGATCTCCAGAGGGAGGTCAGAGGTCAGAGGTCAGGCTCAGCAGCACTCCTGCAGCTGGAATGGACTCAGTGACCTGATTAAGGATCATTTAGCAGCACATATGCTTTTGGCTGTAGGTTGTTTTCTCTTGCTGTAGAATGTACACACAGGTGTGCACCATCCTCCCACCTGTCTCTACAGGGAACGTGAATCTGCACACACAAAAATGACCAGGGACTAACAACATACAAATGTGATGATGTTTATGACTGAAACACTGCAGATGGTTCAGTCCTGCAGCTAAAACACTGCACATTTCCCCTCTTCATCTGTGTGTAACATAACTCAGTATAGCATAACTTATATGTGCATATATGAAAACAACGTATCATTCTTATTCTTATATGTGCACCTATACCTGTTCAGCATACATATGTGACAGCGATGGCTGGAGATTCAAAAATTGGGAAGGACACATGTATTTATATTATGCAATTTATATTATTAAATCATATTGTATTTGTTAGACATGTCCATATATGGAAATGTGCAAAATTAAAATACATTTCATGTGTAGGATGTTCATATTAGCATACATGCGTTATATTGAAATTACTCATGCCAAATTATGTTCTATTTTAGTTTGAGTTCTCAGTCAGTGGTCAGCCTTCTTCAAAGCTAGCAAGAGGTCTCCTGCATTCACTGCAGATTAACAAAGTTTTAACAAAAACTCAGATCTCAGCCACTGGCATCATGAGTCCAGACAAAAACACACTCTACTCCTCCTGCCTCCATCCTTGAATGTAAATCTTTAAATACATCCCTTGGTTTATTTTGAATGGGATTATCACAGCCAGCAAAATGATAATCTCTTTCTTTCCTCCTTGCTTTCTTCCCTGCTTCCTCTCTTGCTTTCTTTTTGCTTTCTTGCTCTACAACAAAAGTAATTCTGTTTCTAACCGAAGAGGGGCAGTCACGAGCGCCTGGTCCTGGAGTGAACGCACGACGCGCGCGCACGCACACACACACACACACACACACACACACACAGCGTGGACGAGAGAGAGGAGAGAGAGAGAGAGAGAGAGAGAGAGAGAGAGGGGCTGGGGAGGAGTGTCTGAGCAGCGAGTTTAGGTTGGAGGGGATCTTTTCTCTGATCCTTTGTCATGGAAAGAGTCGGGATTACTGCGCGATCTGAGACCGAAGGAGAGAACTTCAGGTTCAGCATCAGACCCGCTGCAGGCTCACCAAGCGCAGCAGTTTGAATGGGACAGAAAACAAAGGTAAGTCGCCATCCTCTACACACAGAAATCCTAGGTTACAGGTCAAATGTCGATCAGTCAGCGCCTGATGTTCATTGATGCCTCACTCTCTCGCCGCAGCAGATAACTTTTCACACATTTTATTGCTATATTTGTTGACTGTTTACAGAGGCTCACATCACAGCTTAATCTGTTTATAGTTAAAAAAATGAACTATTTTTTAATTCATAATCTGTACAACCTGTGACTATCTGGTGAATATGAGGATGACATTTAATTTTGATACAACAAAATCCTTTTTTTTTATCGAATTGAGACGATAACGTCCAAATAAACGTATTTCACAGAATGTTCTTGAACTAAACTAGCTTTATCATAAAACGCCTGTTAGCCTGGATGCTGTCTCCATCTCTGTTGACTTGCACGAGCGTTGTTCCAAAGTGATATAACATTTTTAAAATGTCAGTGACAGCCAGCAGCGGCAGTTGGAGTCTTTAAACTACCTCCTCGTGATCCCGTGTGCGCGTGCGTGCGTGCGTGCGGATGTGTATGTAACAACTTCTGCATGTGCATTTTTTTTTTTTGGCAAGACTTCAGATCATTCCACAAGGCCAAGAAAAGTAGACTTTGAAATCATAATGCACTCTCATCAGTCATTCATATTTGCAGCATGATACTGTTAGATTGGATTAGAGAGTCATTTCCTCTGGCAAAACTCAGATGGATGCCATTTCCCATCTGCCATTTGGTTTTGTTTTCATGGAAATAAACTTTGTCTTAATGCATGTGCAGTGAGGGAGCCTCAGCAAGGTCTTTGAAAGTAAACACTTGCCATGAATGGTCACACACCACCATTTTGAGTCTCCGCTCTAATTTTCACGTTATCACACATTCAGCGAAAGGCATCTTAACAATGATAATCAGTGGGTTTGTTTACATCTCTCTCTCTCTCTCTTGAAAATGTCTGTGTTTATACTGTGCACTGCCCTGCAGGCCTGTAGTCTGGGTGATTCAGTAAAAACTCTTGCTCCTGACATGAGGCTGGGTTTTTTCATGAGGCTTGGAGAATGAACTCATGCTGATTGATTGTGTGACGGCGTAAAAGGATACCCTACTTCCTGGAGGCCCTCTCTCCAGACAGCAAGACCTCTTGGATCAGGCATCTCTCTCCCTCTCTCTCCTGTGTGTGTGTGTGTGTGTAATGTATGTGTCTGTGGATTTAGGAAGCAGTAATGTCTGACTTTTGAAATCACTCTGGTCTCACTGGAACCAATAATAGCCTCGCTCACTGGGCCTCTCTGATCTCTCTGAGCTGTGACATTATGCTTGGAGATTTGAAGATGATGAACTTTTTTTTCCTTTAAACATTCATTTGTCTCAGATAAGTTCTGTGAGCCCACTTGCTTTTCGGCAGTGATGTGCTGCTTCACACACTAAAACTCACTTGTTTTTGTTTGTTTGTTTGTTTGTTTGTTTTTAACAGATTTTTCATAAGGATGGCAAACAAATGGTGATCCTCCTAGCATATAGCATATCTTGAGTACTTTTTCATCATCCACCAAGATTTGAGAGTTCCTAAAAGTCAATAACTGTAATAAAATGGAGTTTTTGGCAGTTGCATTTTCTACAGTAGGCCTAATCCATTCCAGCAGGGCTGGATGGGCTTTAGTTCCCCTTGTAGGGTAACAATATTGTCTGGACTCTGGTAAGACCAACCAACTGTCCAGCAAGCTGCAAGTATCCCGCTTGTTGGAACTGGAATAGCTACGGCTCTTACTAGCACTGCAAAAAAATGTTTGCAAATGTTTTCACTGCAGAAGAGCTCTGCCAAAAACTTTGGAGGCTTGTAGTAGTAGAAGTTGATGTGAGGAAGTCCATGACTGACACCATTGCCATAGCTAAAGTTCCATATTAGATTGAAGCGCTTTGCTAGCCCTCACCTCTTCGGATAAAATGTTAGATTGGTAAAATAATCCTCTGTAGCATGGTGGATTTATTTCTAAGAGTTACAAACAATGAGCAATGGCAGTGACAGGACAGTTTGTTGAAGCTAGTGGAGGATAACAGGTGCAGGTGAGTCAATCAAACTTAGTAAAAAACTGAGGTTTTGCTCTGATTGGATCACTTCACTTTTACTATTATCTAGTGCATTTCAATGATAATCACTCAGAAAGTTGAGAGAGTCTCTTGTTCACTTTCTTGTAGTCCAGATTTTCTCAGCCTGACGTTCAGTTTCTCAGCATCTCCAACCTTCAGGCTGCAGTCCCACCGCCTCAGTCAGTCTGGTGGTCTGAGGGAAGACTTTCAGGAACTGGTTGTGGGTTTTGGGGCTTGAGGATTGATTAAAGGAGAATACCAGTGTCATTTAGAGTTCCAGCCCATTTACCTCTGTTTACGTGTTTACGTCTCCCCAATCATTTCGCAATGTTTGCCATCTGTAACTTATGTGAGTGCTATTGACTAAAGAAGTAAACTGACTTCTAACGATAAAGGGACAGACAGCTGCTTTTCAGACTTTTATTGGTGCTGAGACTAGACTTTGCCCCGTCTCAGCCAGCAGTATCACAGAGTCGAAATACTTTCCTTTAGATCTGTTTTTCTACTTAGTCTTTTGGAAAGTTTTTTTCCCCCCATTTAAGTGCTCAGAACCAGAACGATTTGTCTGAAGTGGAGTATTAGTGTGTGTATTAGTGTGTGTGTAGTTGGTGTGTAGTGTGTAGTTTTTGATAGTTAAGTTGAGGAGCTACAAGGAATGGGTTTTACTGCTATTTCGTTTTGATAAGATGTTATTTTGCATATTTTGCAAAGGTACTGTAGGTAATAGGTAACATCAGGAAGACTCACATAACCACCGAGCTCTTACAGAAGCGCGGGTACATTTTCCCTGCACAGTGTTTTTGGTAGCCAGCTTTTCTCCTCCAGAGTCAAAACAAGTGTCTGCATTTGCTGTTTCAACAAAAAAATGTGGGGAAGATGTAAAAATTCTGTAAATCATGGTTCATCTGATGGAATAATAGAATACATTAATAAAAGCATCAGATATCTGCTCACATGCTACATACACATATTCATCAGAGCTGGAGCATGTATCGATATTATTGATATGAAACTAGATATTGTCTGCGGTTTTGGATATTATCATATGATGATAAGACAGAAGTGTTGTCTACCTGGTTTTAAAGGCTGCATTACAGTAGAAGGATTACATTTCTGAACTTATTAGATTGTTGTGGCTTTGCTATTATTTGCCTCTACTTTCTTTGATCCACATTAGTAATCAAAAATCTCGTGTGTCAATAACTTATGAAAGTGGCAGTAATCATCTCTACAATATCATCGCAATATCAATATTGAGCTATTCACTCAAAGACATTGCGATATGTGATGTTGTCCATATCACATCCTAATATGCATAATACACAGAGCTCCTTGCTTCCATTGAACTTAACAAACATGTTCATTATTTTTCTTAAAGACTCATGAGTTCATCATTTCTTTCCCAGGGAACAAAGGCATAGGGCCCAAGTGAATCCTGCCTCTTCAAACTGAAGCACAGACAGGAGGTCAGTCAAATGAAGAGCATGCTTCCTCAGAGGAGTCCCGTCGCCACACTGGGCTACGGCTCAGGTAGGAAAACAACAAGTTCTTGTTTTCATGTGATATTTAGGCAAATCTCTATATGGTTTGGTTACCATACATACATCAACAGATTCAACTGCAACATGAGTTTTTTGGATAAAATCATCCAGATTTTGCATACAAGAAAGTGCTGATCCAATCCGTGAGCAGTGACTCTTCAGCAGTCGTTGTCCTGCCACCTTGAAAGAGATTTTCTTAGCTCTCAACATTGACAATTGCGAACTAAGTCGTCTCTAATGTGTCAGTAGTGTGTATTTTCAAATTGAAAGAAAGTGCTGACTGTGGGCCCACAGCTGGTGACTGGAAAGTCCTGCTCTCCTTTAGAGCGACAGTGTGTGTGTGTGTGTGTGTGGTTTGTGTATAGAATTTCTACCAAAGTGAAACATCACTTAAAGGCAGCAATGAAGCGCATTTAGAAATGTGTCACAGCCCATCTCATTCTCATTCATTTAACTTTAACATTATTATCTCTTGGCTTGTCTCTTGGCTTTCTCTGGATCAGCAATTTAAATAGCCACTCAAAGTGTCACAACAATGTCACCATATAATTCTACATATGTTTTAGAGGCATTTTTACAACTTGACCTCTGTAAGGATGATGTTGCTTGTTTTTTTCCATGATTCTTTCTAGATGCAGTTATCAAATACCATGCCACCAGATTCATAAAAAACTCAAGTGGAATGAAAATATCCCACATACCTTTATCACATGCGGGTTATTAAGTCATTCTAAATAAAGTGCGTATGGAGTAGCTTTTGGCGTGATAACATTAGTCTAAGTTGAAGTCAACAATTTTCCTTAAAGGACAAGGTCGATGCTGTCCATGTTAAGTTCAGCCAGCCATGACTGAGAGCACCATCCTTATAATATATACTGAGATTTGGGAGCTGGCATGGAGGCAGTTCTCAGGGTCTCAGCCTGTCATACAGTAGAGTATGATGGCATTCTGGTCTGTCTTGGTCCACCAGCATTTTTCCATTTATAGAAGAAGCTTAACCACTGAGCCAGTGTTTGTATTGGGCTCAGAACTGTATGAGCGCGCATTCTTTGCTGGTTTTCCCCCTCTTAGTCAGCACACGTGTGATTGCCCTTCTCTTAGCTGAACCGGCACTTATTAAGGAAGGTACATTTAACCTGAAAAAGGGATGAAGTTACATGCTGTTGTTTTTTCTGCAGACTGTGTGAAGATTGAACACGGCAACAGCAGCTCGGTGGGTGGCACGCTGCTGCGAGGCTCCCGCTCTAAGGCGGAGCTGCAGGAGCTGATGGAGACGCTCCAGCGCAGGAAGAGCGCGTTGGAGGCCAGCCTAAGGGCAGCGGAGTGCAGCCGCAACTACCTCAGTGTGCCTCCTGCCGTCGGGGGCCAGTCCGGCAGGCCTCTCTTGCAGGGCCACCTTTCGATACTCAGCAACGCCGAGCGCCCTCCGTCGGCCTCCAGGAGCTTCGCCTACGGGACCAGCAGCAGCGTGCCCCCCTCACCCCGCCAGGGCGAACGCCAGCTCAGCCCCAGCTACACGCTCCGCCATGCCCACCCTCGCCACCAGTCGCAGGACAACCTGCTTCTCTCCAGCTTGGATGGGGGCTCCCTGCTCTCCTCCTATGGGGACGCCCTGCCTCGTCCCCCCAGGGTCAAAAGCGGAGCCGCCAGCGTGCCCTCCAGCCCTCGCATGGGCCGCAGACTCTATTCTCAGGGCAAAGCAGGAGACGCCCGGCAGAGGAAATACTCCACGGGCTCTCTCAATAGCCTGGGCTTGCACAGCCGCTCTCTGCCCCGTCTCCATCGAGCCGGAGACCCCCCTGCTCTGTCGCTGCCCACGCGCCATTCGGTAGGATCCCACAGGGGAGAGGCGACGGCAGTGGCGCGGCGCAGTCTGTCCTCCCTCGAGCAGCCACCCGATGTGACGGTGCCGGCCAGCGTGCCCAGTACGCCCAGGAGGGCCAGCCTCGCCTCTCTGAGCTCTCTGGGCCTGGACATGGATTGTGAGGGGACGTGTTTTGACCTGGGTTTGGTAGAGAGGAGGTTGTCCTTTGGGAAGGGTGGACTGGGTCCAGGTCAGAGGGTGGGCAGCATCACCTCTCTGAATGGGAAGGAGGAGCTGAGAGATTACCACCAGCACCAAAGAGATGAGAGACTCAGGGAGCAGAAAGTGCAGAGACTGGTGAGTTTCTTTTCCAGAATCCATGCCTGCAGCTCGATGTTATTGACTTAATCTGTCTTTAACTTTTAGGACAAATAATAGTTTCCTATTCTACTAATATTTATTCTCATGTCCTTAATTTTTCATTTAACTGTGATGGAATGAGACCGTTTGACGTAAGAAATTTTTGAAGGTGCTTGAAAAGATTCATGTGTCCCAGTTGCTGTCTCTAAGAAGTGTCAAACAAGTGAAAAATAATCTGCCAGTAGGATGAGATAATTCCACTTTTTTCCAGTGCTAACCAACTTGTCTCCGATATCATTTATTTGATACTGCTGGGCTGATCTGCCTTATTCTGCCTTGTTCTGCAGATTTTTGTTTCTTTTATTTGAAGATACACAAGATTGTAAAACCAAATATGAGACTGAATGACTCATATGACTCAAATGATTTTTTTTGCAGAGCTGTGTGGTCTTAACACTTTTGGTTTGTTTTTATTAGCAATTACACATCAACTGTGTTTTATAAACCGTCTTCCCCGTCTGCAGGAGTGCCAGCGTCTGGAGACGATCTTGAACCTGTGCACTGAGTTGGGCCAGGTGGAGAGGGAGCCGGCGGGCTCAGCTGTGTCCGACCTGCAGAAGATCAACAAGGAGCTCGAGAAGCTGCAGGTGTCCGACGACGAGTCGGTGTTCTCTGACTCTCCCGGCAGCACGGCACCGGAGAGCTGCTTTGGGGCCAAAGCCAGGGATTACCAGCTTCCTGAGGAGCAGCAGGTCTGCAGCAGGTCTGCCAGAGACCCCCGGTCCCACTCACCTGCTGTCAGCCTGCACAGCAGCGTCCCGTCGCCCGCCTCTCACCACAGAGTCAAAGTAAGACGGTCAACCTTCTTTCACTCATACTGACAGATGCTCACATGCATTAATCCAGGAGAGTGAAATAAAATGATGAAAAATTTTGAGGAATAAGGAATGAAGAATGAAGTCGATTCACTGAAATCAATACTGTATACTGTATACATACTGTGTATGTGTTTTGTCATAAAAGGTTCTTCATCCATTATATAAAGTACATAACTCCGATAATATTTTGAATTAAATGAATTGAAACCATGGCAGGCAGATTATCATCAGAGATCTAGTAGCTTGTTTATATTTGTGTGTCTCCCTGTGCTGTTCACAGGGTAAATATTTAAACCTGGAGCCATCTTAGCAAGGCTCATAGCTTCCTGCAGGAGTAAGTTCCTCTGTAAGTAAGTCTTGCATGTGGAAAGCATAGGACAAAATATCGAACTTCACTATATCACAATACAGAAATGAATTATACATTGTGAGGCAGAAAAATAAATCATGATATTAATATATTTTATTATGCTGCAGTAACCACAAATGAGATAGCCTCCCATCACAATTTCATAAACAGTCCATAAAAGATATTATAGAGATAGACAAGGAGATAGAGGGGATGACATGCAGCAAAGGGCGTGGGCCAGAATCAAACCCATGTCGCCATGGTAACGCTACATGGTATACACTCCACACAGTGAACACCCAGGGTGCCCACAGTGACAAATTAAATTGATATCATATATCAGTTTCATATATCGGTTTTGTGAACATATCATCCCAGGTCCTGTATTATGAATTGACCTCATTTAATTCACATTTACCTGTGGAGTGGTAAATCTACACATTGGAGGGTCAGAGTTAAAACAGCTTGAATTGGATTACCTTCATTCAAAACCTAAAAAGTCCTTGAATACTCTTAAACAGAGCCTTTATATCTTCTGTTCAGCTTCAGAGGTCTTAAAAATGTAGCGGTTTCTTTTTACTGTGTTTTTGTAGTAAACAACCGGCCCACCCAGTCATGCAGACCAGTAATTAGTTCAGACGGTTGTTTTCTTGTTTGTTTGTTTTGGTTTTTTTCCAATGGCAAAATTTACCTATATTTGATTCAAACTTGCATTAAATAGCTCAACAATTCTTAGATGTTCCATTACAATGAAACTTTCAAACACCCTGTGGCATGTGGTGCGTTCACAGACCTTGAGTCACATGCTGACAGTGGGCCCACAGCAGAGTCATCGCTCATACTGTAGATTCTTGAAAATGATAAATCTGATTATGAGAAGCAAGTGGGTACAGCTTGCAGTTTTGTTCATTTCCTGGTGATGTAGGCAGATAAGATTCACAAACAGTGAGATCACAGTCGCAGTTCGGCTCTCCCACAGTCCTGATATTGCTATATTTTATCACCGTTTGATTTTTCTCTGTGGATGTTGCAACAAATGTCCGAATTGATGTTTTAAAATGTCAAAATACAAATATAAATCTTATCTTCCTCGACTCTGGAGGAGCCCAGCCCCTAACCAGCCCACCTCCCCTGCTGTCTCAGTCTCAGCGCCCCTGAGTTATAGTCTCCGTTAAAATGTGGCATTTTTCCACTCAAGAGCAGTAACAACCCTAATGGTGTGTCTGGTTTTAATGAAGAAGTTCTCCTTGGAATAGTTTCGCTGCAGCACTCAGCCATTCAAACTCCTCAAGGAGGGGGAACAGGAAATGACTTTATCCCCAGGAGAATGACTGTGTGCATGAGTGTGTGTGTGTGTGCACAGGCACAAGTGTGTATGGGTGTGTTGGAGTGGAAGAGTGCGAGTGTATATGCATGGCAAGGACACGCACTTTTCCAGATGTTTTGCCCGTAATCCCGAAACTAAATTGATGGAAGATCTTATAAAAATGATTTTGGTATTTTATATTCCAGCACATGTTTATTATGCCAGCTTTTATATGAGGTGTAAACGACACGAGTTTTTATGCGCAGCCAGTGTTTATAAATCACATTTCATAATTTCTGCGATGTATCCACTCTGACAAAGGTTTACAGACAAAAGTTATTGTTAAGCCTCCCAGTACCTTCTTTTCCATCTCTTGCATTCCTCCGAGCCGTAGCATGCAGGCAGATGGAGCACTCACATACCGCCTGGGAAACTACCTATAAATCCCAGAGCTGCTCGCCACATGAGTCTGCGGCCAAAAAGACTGACTCCTCGTGGCTCCTATAAGGAAGAGGGCCCGATATTATAGGATCTCTCATGTCTTAAATTCACCTTAATGCGCATATGTGTATGATATTAGCAGCAGAGGAGATATGTTGGGGTTCTCGCTCTCTGTGATGTGACTTGCAGTGAAGTGCAGTGGCAGAGATTTCCATTACACACGGTGGAAAAGAATCCCGTCCTTGCACAGAAGTCGGTGAACCAGTTTCGGATGAGTTGAAGCGCAGCAGTTCCTTTGGGCGAATTCGGCAAAAGCCAGTTTTCAGGAGCTGGAAAAATAGTTAATCAGCTTACTGGACACATAGGATTTAATGTTTTTGAAATAAATAGTTCCTCAGTTTATGAGGACTGGCCCGAACTTTCCATTGAATATACAATCAGCAAGAGACCCTCCTGCCAATAAACATGGTATTGGCAACAGAATATTGTCTGCCATAGTTTATGTGCTGCATGTATTTATGCATATGAGCCTTTAGGGTTACACTTTATTTTAACCCCTCCCACCCAACTTTCTCTCTTACTCTGGCTCTGAGTGTGTATAAATTGTATACACAGTTAAAAAATGCTTTCTAACATTATAACATAATGGTCAGCACATATAAGGATAACTTTTATAAACAGTGAAGAGCATGCAATTTTTGTGGTATACACTCCAAAATTGTGAATTCGCTATTTAAAATACGTTTGTGTTAGAAAGTATTTGTTTATTGTTTATACACTATTGATAAATGCTTCATTGTAGTGGGTAAGCATTTCATGTAAAAAAGAAAGTTTGAATGATGCCTTGCACAGTTTCTAATAGATTCACCATAGACACATGGCCTTGTAATATTGCCATGCACTGTGTATTTATGTCACTGCAGGCCTTGGAAAATGCACAGCTGAAACAGGAAGTAACGCATATAGAGGAGGAAAGGATCCAAGTTCTGAACAATATAGACGAGCTGGAGCAGAAGATCAAAGACCTGGACAACCAGATGGAGGAGTCCATCAGAGAGGTACAGTGTGGATGAGCGGAAACAACAGCTGAACAGCTTGTTTGTGTTCTTTGTTTGCCATTTCAGAGCGCGCCACAGTAAAAGCTGATGGAGTGGGCTGCTCCGCGCTCCGCAACATTCACATCACAACATTTTTTTTAAATATCAGCGTAAACAGCTGCAGTTGTAGTGCGCTTTGTCTTTTGTCTTATTCTGTCTAATTATGTGTTTCCTTTTATGTCTTTTTGCATTTCCGTTCATGTTATCGACAGTGAGGCCAAATGCAGGTTTCCTACTCTGTTCAGTGGTGTGTTTGTGTTGCAGATGGAGGTGGAGTGTGCTCTGTTGGAGGGGGAGCAAGACTCTGAGATGGCCCAGTTGCAGAGGGAAAAGGACGTGCTGGAGCAACTCAATGACAAGATTCACAGCGTGGAGAAGACGAGCCTGGCCGAGAAGTCGCAGGTAAATTATGAATGAAATACAAGAGCCTTTAATCTACTTGTAGGGAGAGCTGACAGTGGTGAGAGGTGAGAGAGGCGAATGCTTGCATCCAGACTTATGGATGGTCAGATCTCCCTAAAGCCGCAGCTCAAGCAGCAATTCTGCAGGATCACTTCGGCCTGGGCTTCCTCCTTCCACACGGAACTAGTTCTCTTCAAAAACAAACAAATTGTCTTTCCAAAAGGAATCTTATAAAAAAGGCACTCAAACCACCTACTATAGCAAACAGAGGGGTTTATGACAACTGGGACCTGCAAAATAACTTGAAAGGTCTTCCAAAAGACACTGACCCTCATTAAAACTATCCAGATGTGTCCCAGCAGAAAACAAACACAGGAAACAGCAGGAAAAAAAACAAAAAAGCTAACCAAAACTATCCAAACAGTTAGGAGGCTTGTACATTTTATTAGGTGTATGTGCTGCTTTGTTTGATTTTTATTCTAGCTAACATAATATTCCTGTGTTTGAATTAGTCTGTTATGTACCAGGGACAATTAATTGTAACATCCACAATAAATTGAAACCATGTTGTTTGGACAGCTTAAAATAGTCAAGCAAGCAGGACCAAAATGAAGGAAATGATCAGCAGCTCAAATGTAAACAACACCTATACTGGATTAACTTTATGGCACAGAAAATATTTCCATGCTTTTCCATTGTCTAAAATGGGTAATATATGTAAGTCACTTACAACAATAAAACTGTCAGCTAAATACCTAAAATTTAAATGTGACTCAGATGGAAACATCGTAGTGAAAGCAGTGGAAACAAAGTTTATGTCACAACTCCTCCAGATTATTTCTGAATTTCCATAAAACTACAGTGATAAATCCCCCCAAAAGTTACTGTTTGTTCCTTGAGCCCAAAGAGACAGAATTTTACGGAGAGACTGGCGCTCAATGCTGTATTCTCACCGCTGATTTGTGCTCCTCATTAAATTGAGTGTCTTGGATATGTGTGTTATTCGTTAGGAAGCAGACGTGCAGGCAAAGCCTTTTGAGGACTTGGAGTTCCAGCAGCTGGAGAGAGAGATTGATCAGGAAGAGGAAAAAGAGAATCAGACCCAGCAGCTACTTAGAGAGATCGCTGAGTGCCAGCGCAGCACTGTCACACGCAAGGTACACAGTGTGTGTGAGCTGTGAGCGTGCATGTAGCATGACGTGCATGTATAACACTGTAATTAGTGTTGGCACTGCGTCACTTCAGAAAGCATGACTCAGCCAGAAATGTCTACAAATAGGCTAATCGTTTTCACAGATAAACTAATATGCCAGTTTTTAAAGACAAAAAGACTAGTGGAAGTCTGCAAAAACTTTCAGATAAACTGTTTTCAACCTTTTTTTGTGCTTAATTTCCACTGTCTGCGCTACGCTACAATGCACTGGAATTCGCGTCGCGTGTCCTCTGAATAGGTACACTTTTCAAAGTAATATACGAATATGCAATATGACAATTTTCAGAAATGCGTTTTCTCCATAACACACATTCATATGGATGACCTTAGATTTCATCAATAAAAACACATTTCATCAAAAACATAAGAGCATGCTGTTGCATAGTTCAGCAAACAGTTGTAATGTTAGTGTCAACTTTTACGCACATATTCAGTTAGACAGGCTAGATAGTGTGCTCTTATTTCAAAACATAGCAATTCATGTGTATGTAAATAATGATTTATTGGAAGTTTAGAGAAATGAGCTCTTCAAGCTTAACATTTCCTAAATGAAATATGATACAGTGTAGTTTTAATATTTAACGTGGTTTTAAGCATCTTTTCCAATTCATTTTATGGAGTAGAACTCCAGGTTTACTTCTCAACGGCATCGCATGTTGAGGTTCTCTCTCTTTCCCTGGTTTCTGGCTTTGATAGAGAACATTCATTCTCATAAATATTGATGGGATGTTGGAGTAGTACATATGAATTCCTACACTGAGTACTAACCCCTCTTAAACTCAAGACTGATTGTCAGTAGACCAAAAACCAAAGTGCAGCATTGGATGCAAACTGAAGTTTAGATTACTAAGAGAAAGTGACTAAGAGAAAGTGCACCTACTCTGCAGAATGAATTTGGCTCTTTACTTAAGATTTTATCTGCCCACTAATCTGCTCAGTTGTGGGGAACACATGTTTCAAATACAGCAGACATGGCTGCAGATCTGTTGTTACAGCTTTATACTAGAGTACCTATAAAAAAAGCTTTGGAAAGCATTTGTGGTGATCATTTTAATTTCCTCTCTTTGTTATTAATCTTACTACAGGTTGTGCATGAAAATAAAGCTGCAAAATTGTGAGAATTGCAGCACAAAGCATGAACTAATTACAGGAAACAACAATACAGCAATGGTAAGCATGAAATACTGTTTACATAGTATTAAAACCAAAGAAATGAATGCCTTTCTCATTCAAATGCGAACCCAAGAGACGACTGAAATGTGAGTAAGAATGTTTGCATCCCAAATCAGTAAAGCACATTACAATAATTTTCTCCCCACAAGATAGCAGGTCAGACTAGTAAATTAGTTTAATTTGAAATGAATATGGAAATGCAGTTAAAAAAAATCCCTAAAACAGCGGAATTGCCCGAAAAGAAGAACTTTCTTTTGTCCACTTTGCTGCTCTTTCAAAATAAAAGACCTCTGGTTGGCTCTGGTAGGACAAAAAAATGTTCCTGTTTCTAATCTAGTGTGCCATTACTTTGTTCCATGCACCTACTCTTTCTTTGTCAATGTTGTCTCATATATTAATGATACTTTTCTATTTTGTTTCTCACAGGAAAGACTCATGACACTGAAGAAACAATCCACACAGATTACCTTACAGGCTCAGCAAGAAAGAGAGAATTTCCAGAAAGAGAAAAACAACTTGCTCCTCATGCTTCAGAAGGTAAAAAAAAATTGTTTTCATGCGGATGTTTTATGTATTTCATGTTGACATTTCATATTGATTAACTGTCCTGGTGTCTGCAGGAGAAAGAGAAGCTGGCATCTCTGGAGGGAAAGTTAGCCGAGTTGTCTGAGGGGCAAACCTTCTCTAAGAACCCTGTGGCCATCAGAGAGGTAGGAAAAGAAAACCCACACCTTCTACAGTTCACATATTCTTCAGCACAGACAACTTCTGCATTAAAGGAACAGTTCACCCAAAATGCAAAATTTTTTTGCACTTACTCTTTGTGCAATCTATCCATTCAGATAGCTTCTTTGTAATTTGTTTTTAGGCTTATTTACTTGGCATTTCTGCTTCATTTGACAGTGACAGTATAGATAGACAGGAAAGACGAGAGAGAGAGAGTGGATGACTGTGGGAGGCTGCAGTAAAGGGTGCAGGTCAGAATTGAATCAGCATGCCACGGTAAAATACGCAGTGTCTTCCTTCACCTGAGTTCAGTTGGGTTGGATGGGAATTGTTTTATGGACCTCAAACCTTCAAAAATGCACATGTGAAAAGTCAGCAGCAAAACAATGACACAGATAATCCACAGCCCTTGGGCCTGGGGTGAAGAGTTTCATTGGGAACTTTTTCTTGCCAAAGAACACAAACAAAATCTGTCTATCTGTCTCTAATTTGTATTCGTTGGGAGCGGATAGATAGCCTTTGCGGTGCCGGGATAAAGAGAAGTTTACGACAGACTGGAAACCTTGCCAGATCACCCAGAAACTATCTGGACGCATAGACTGCACTGGGGGTCACACAGGGAATTACTTCAATTTTCAATGGTTAGGACAAGAGATCCACCTAATTTTCTGTCCTTTGCGTATCTGTCCTTGTTTCTCTTGTTTTTCACCACTGCAGCACTTGCAGTCTCTGAAGGAAAGGAGAAGAAGCAAAGAAAACTCCTCGCTACCAAATGACAGCCTACCTCATAAGAGGAGCCAGCAGCTCCTCGGTCCCTACGGCAGATCCCTGGGACGCAGTCTGGCCCCAAAGGTGAACATCGAGAGACCAGTTCGTCCAAACAGAGACTTTCAGTTTGAGGCTGGCTAGGGCTACACCCAGGCTGCAAAGTATTTTTTTGAAGGTAGAGCTTGCATAAAGGCTGTAAACCCAGGTGCTGACCACCATGTCTGCTGCTGTGTGCTGTTTAGACCCACTTGCCCCTGTCCCAGAGCTCCAGCTGTGGCAGCGTCATCCCACCGGGCTTCACCTTCTCCTCCAGGGACCTGAACACCCGTCGCCTGCTGAAGAGTGAGTCACAGTACCAGACTGTCTCATCTAATTGTGTGTATCAAATCTGTGCGGTGTGGCTAGCTATAAATCTCAATCTGTATATGTGGAGAAGTAATGCTATGTACATAAATGTGACTTTTATGACCAATAAATCTGTAAGCCATATGTATGTAATAATTTGTAGGTAAAGAGGCCACACATTTAGTGAGTATGTACAGCAACATGCTGTATATCAAGTAGCCGTTTGAAAATTCATGCTTATCTTAATGTAAATATTGTTTATTACACAATATAAGAGGTTTATGACTTGTTTGTGCTGCTCTCTGAACAGAAGTAAAACACATACATAAAAATCTTTCATTCATAATCACTATTTATATCTCATTTATTTATGATTAATTAGATATATCTCTTTGACATCAAGATCCCTTTTTTGGATAAACCTGTCTGAAGATTAATAATCATTTATCGCACAAGACAGAGATATGTTTATTAAATACATGCAAATTATATGCAGTGTTAAATAAAAAATATAGCATTATTTGTTATTACTATGAATGTCTTTTGTATGTATTTATGCTCCTTGTCTTCTACACTGGCAAAATTTGCCTGACCCATCCTGTTCAAAACATTGCATATAATAAATAGAAGTTTCTTTGGGAAATAGTTTCTTCTAAAAAAGTATTTTAGTGATTACTGTCTTCTTCAGCACAGCAAAATAAAATCTCCCAGTTCCCAATTCCACCCACAGTCCACAAAACCTGGAACAGACGTAACTTGGCAAGCCAGACAGGAGGTCAAACTGTTCGGGTCTCAACTCATATTTTATTGGTAGAGAACAAAGGAGGTCAAGACTCTCTCTGAAGTGTCATGGGGGAGACTTGCTGCTCCTTTAGCACTCAGAATGTGATGATACTTACAGCTGGGAGTTTTCTGCACCCCCACTGGTCATGGACAGTCCAACAGAGTATACAGCAGCTTCATAAATCCAGTAGTTACCATCAAAATTGTAATGACAGATTTACACCACTAGAGGGAGCAGCATGTTGTATAGTCCATAAAAATAAAAATGTTATGTTAGTCATGTACTCACATTAATGTTAGGACTGTGATCAGGACTGATGTCTTTTATTGTTGCATGTGCACATGCATGTATTTTGACATTAAAAAAAAAAAAAAGTTTTATTGTTGTTATAACTTAACCCTTCAGTGCAAGCAGCATCATTACTTAAGCTTCATGACTGTGTGTGGCAACTATAAATTGACTATATAATTTTAGCTTAGTTACATATTAGTGTGGTCTCCTGACACAAGTGTGCATAATAATGCAAAGCATAAGAAAGACAATCAAGGCCTCAAATAGTATCATATAATTTCTGAGGATGAATTAGATATGCATCTTCAAAATTAGAACTTTCGCTCTTTGCATTGTCTCTTTATTTGTCCAAAGTAGTGAGCCTTAGAAACAGTGGCTAAAATTAATTTTCTAGGACCGTACGATCGTCTCTCATCACATGAACCTCTGATGTGAGGAGAGACAGCATTATTTTTGAAGCCTTTCAAGGAAACTGTGCTTATTTATTTTCATCCACTGCCAAAGTGCTTCATTAACCATTTTCATCTCCGATTTTGTCTCAAAATTGCTGCCTGCCTTTCCTTATTTATATCTTCCATGTTGAGGTTATCTCTGATTATTTTCTATCCTGGTCTGTTCTGTCAGCAGGCAACGGCCATGTGAACATGGGTGAGGACAGACAGAGACGGAGTGACTTCTGCAGCAGGGCGGTCTCTGAGTCCAACGTCTTCCTGGACCCTTTCTCCTACCAGGATACCAGCCAGGCCTCGGACACGGTCAGTGTGGACAGCTCCGACAGCATGGAGACCAGCTTCTCCGCCTGCTCCCCAGACAACATTTCCAGGTTTGAGACGCACCCTGTTAATGCAGATGACAGGCCGGTTTTAAAGGTTCCCACAGAGGAGAACTGAGTTGTAGCTAAAGAGGCTGGAAGTCAGAAGAGAAAGAGTAGAGTTTCAGGTTGCTGCTACACCATAAAGATGCATAAGATTGACTTGAGAGATGCTCAGAAGAGTTGCAAGCAGGAGGGAGAAAAGTGGTTGGGGGTGAAGATGTAACCACTGTATTTTTAACATACCTAGTCTTTGTCATAGTTTTAGTTTTTGTCTACAAGCGTAGTGGTTACAGGTTCCATTGAGGACAGACATCTCTGGTATGTTATAAAAATAGTTCCCCTGTGTTTGACTCATTATGTTAATCTTGTGCTCCTCACAGTGCCAGCACGTCCAACATGGCAAAGATCGAGGAGATGGAACGTTTACTGAGAGAGGCCCAGGCCGAGAAGCAGAGACTCCTGGAGCACAGGGTAATGTGTCACACCTAACCAACGTGTACCATGTCTTTGAATGTGTTTGTTTGATGCTGTATCTCATCCTATGTGTGTGTGTGTGTGTGTGTGTGCAGGAGCGAGAGATGGAGGCTCGCAGGCAGGCCCTGGAAGAGGAGCGCAGGAGAAGAGAAGAGCTGGAGAAACGACTGCAGGAGGAGACGAGCAGGAGGCAGAAACTGATTGAGAGGGAAGTGAAACTGCGGGAGAAACAAAGATCACAGGTGACTGATGAGAGGAGGCTGGAATCTGATGCTGATGTTTTAAGTTTTGTTGTCACGGTACATGTTATGTAAGTCATAATATAATGATGAGGTGTGAGTAGACAGTAGTTCTTTGAACACAATAACTAAAGAACAATACTTAATAGAAACTAACTAGATTTTGGGGCAATTTGCTGCAAAAACAGGGACATAATTTGATGGTTGATTGTAGATGGTAGACTCATAAATTACATGCTTTTTCCACGGTTTTGTCAGTTGAGTCTAAAAGGTCCTCACTTCCATCAACCCTCTGCAATTATGCATAATGCACCTTTAAAGAAAGGTAGCATGCAGTGTGTAAATCTGCACCTTTGTCCACAGTCCCGGCTGTTGACGCGCTACCTCCCTGTGAGGAAAGATGACTTTGATCTTCACGGCCACATCGAGGCAGCTGGACACAACCCAGATGCCTGCTTCCATCTGGCCATCACCGATAAAACCTGTCGAGGCTTCCTGGTCAAAATGGGCGGCAAGATCAAGACCTGGAAGAAACGCTGGTTTGTCTTTGATCAGAATCGTCGGACCCTGACCTATTACGCAGGTGAACGCATGAACCCCTCCTATATTTATATACAGCATATCTCTTTCTTTCTCTTTCACTCGGTCCTGTGGTGAAGATGTGCAGCTTAAAAGGAAAGACACGGTCACTGCATCATTTTCAAGCTGGTATACTTTGGAGGCCGAGAGCGAGCTTTGATCACGGTGTCTTTGTTCTGCTGTCCATAAACAGAGATGTGTTTATACTTTCTGCTGCAGACAAACATGAGGCGAAGATGAAAGGAGTCATATATTTCCAAGCCATAGAGGAGGTGTACTATGACCATTTGAAGAATGCACATAAAGTAAGTTGTTTATATGTGTGTGTGTACGTGCATGCCTGCGACTTTTATGTATTTAAGCGTGTTGCATTGCCTTAACATAGCTAGGAACGACACACATAAACACATACAGCGCAATTCTCTTGCAATATTTTTTAAATGTTTGTCTTTCCCCTGTCTTCACTTTCCCTCTACATCCTTTCCCACACTTGATGTATTTCTTCCTCTCTCTCTCTCTCTCTTCTTCTTTTTTCTTCTTCTCTTATTTCACTTTTTCTCTTTATTACATTCACGTCCACACCCAAGAGCCCCAATCCCTCACTGACCTTCAGCGTGAAGACCCACGATCGGGTGTACTACATGGTGGCCCCGTCTCCCGAGGCCATGCGCATCTGGATGGATGTTATTGTTACGGGTGCTGAGGGACACATGCACTTCATGGTGTAACGTGGGGAACGTCCCGCCATGCAAAGGGATCTGGAAATCTACCAGTATTAGCTGCATTTTGCAAGCAGTGAATCAGTGTTTGGACCCAGTGTGGAAATCCATCAGGTCAACAGGAAGTGCACTTCTGGATACTTATATCTGCAATCACAGGACCGCTCATGTCCAAAAGCACACTTTATAATGTAATCAGCTACAATAGATCATAAGAAAGAGTATGTAGACGAGTCTCATATAAAATTATTATAGTTTTTTTGTTTATTTATCCTAAGTGGCTGGAGGATCAGTACATCAACAATACAACTGCCTTATTTTATTTTTACTCTTTTTCCGACTGACTTGCAACTCTTCTTTCTTCAGTCTCCATCTGTCTAATACTCAAGTGCAATATCCAAATTACAGGAGCTGGAATGTTTTTGATAAAAGTAAAATGTGTGACAAAATACCGTGATAAATGAAGTACTGCCACAGAGATGCCTGGCCTACAAATTGTATTCTCAGGATATAGGAACATGTTTGTTTGGTCACCAGCAAAAATCTCATCATCACCATCATCATCATCATCATCATCAATTTAATAGCATTTTTCAGTGAAAATTAAAACTATGATGCAAAAACTATCATTCCCACTAAAATCGTGAATCATATCACAGTCTCAATATCTGTTGAAATAATTGCAATATATATATTTTTTACCATATTATTCAGCCCTACCTTCTGATTGGTCAGCAGTTGATCAGGGAAGCTTCTTATTGGTCAGTAACTGAACATCTGCAGATGTTCAAATGCAGATTGCACACACACTGGAATGCTTCTCTCCATCAGATGCATATCTGTAATCTACATGTGCCACATGATCAAAAATTGTAGGTCCAGCTCTCTCCTCTTCTTCTGTCTCCCCCACCTCTTCTTCTGACTGTACCAGTTTAATAATCTTTTAATATCTTAGCCTGAAAGAACTTTCTGAGATACTTTTTCCTGTGAACTCCAGATTATATTACTGGGTCACAGTTTCCTGCGCGTATAATATCACCCACTTTATAATAGTGGCTGTGAGAATGCACATTTTTATCTTACCTCAGATGTAGCAAATCTTTATTGTAACTGATATTAAAATGTAATTGTTATGAGTATTATCATACATTTGCAGTCACACATTTTAATTACTTTTGCCACTGTGGACATAGACCACCAGCATAAGCCTTCATGTCTCTCCACCATTTAAAGCAGAGATATGAACGCCCACTTTTTCTGCAAAAGCTTACCACCAGTATTCCCTCCAAAAAATATATATTGTGCCGAACTCCTCTAGAAGCTCTCAGACATCTATGTATTCTGCACTGCTGATGTTTATTATTGATGTGTTTCATTATTCTTCAGAAACATCACTATGAGGAAACACCAGAGTCTTAATTGGGCTTTTGCAATTTTTTTGACATGTACAAATGGTGCTCAAAAGAGAGACTGTGTATGTACTTTTAAGGTCTACTTTCATGCAATATCTTTTTTTATTTGTGGTCGAAACATTGCACAAAGCGTAAATGAAGAAACTGGTCAAATGGTCCTGTGTTTGTACCATTATGTAATGAGACCTTTTATGTAAAGCACGGCTGATCAGGCTGCAAGAACGATATGAGGAGGCCATGTTGTGCAACAGTGATATGTGTACAATATCAATAGCATGTTCATTTCATTCTAACTTTTCACCAGCAGAGGTCCTCAGTGGCAGAGTTATATCATTTGAATGACGTAATGCTGTGGCTGGTCATATGTATTTGGTAAATATAAATTATATTTCAAAAGGACAGGAGTAGAGCCATAGATTCATCTTAATTATCATATTCATATTTGCCAGTTGTTATATATAAAATATGTGCACTTATCTGCACTTAAAATCATTATGTAATGAACTATATAAATCATAAGAATTAGCCTTTTGGAAGTGAAACATAAAATGAGATATTTCAGGACAAAATGAGTAAACAAGGTATTTTTAATATGCTATCAAATCCATCTGTATTCCTTGATGTTTTTCACAGTCTGACTGTTACTGATGTTGATGAAAGCTCATTTTAACATTGTGTGACCAGCTTTTGGTTCAAAGACCGCAGGGCTTGCTGTTTCACTTGCCTGCTAGTGTTGGTCGACTCCATTGTACGAGAGTGCGGATCAAGTTGCAGAGCTGACAGTGTTGTGGATCCGTTGTTGCCTCAATTGGACGCTTCTAAGTTTACAGCCCATCTCCAAACTGTCTGACATTTTATGAGGCACTTCCCTGTGTGTTACCACAAGCCTTGAAACAAATAAGCACCACATTGTTATCTATTTTGTATACATTTGATATTTCATATTTTGTATATGAATAATGATCATTTTAAAGGACACTAAGCTACACTTTTTTATAATTGATCCGTGTCATTTTTCAGTACAATAAACACTTTTGTTAAGAAACATATCTGTGAAATATTATGGTTATTTGAAATGTCTTTTTTCAAGCCAAAATGGTTGAACACTATATTTCACTGACTGCAAAATCTAATCGTGTCATAGAGAAGAAAACAGAACAAATTTAGTATTGATTTTTGTACTGTAGAGCTGAAAGAAGCATGTAAAAATCCCTAAAAGGGCACGATAGTGTACTTTTATGAGGATGTTGATACCACAGCATTAGTTTTACACAGTAATGTGATGTAATTCAGCAGCGATCCCTCTCTGTTCCTGTGAATAGATGACCTAATTTTATTGTCCACAGTGTCTATCCAATGAAGTTAAATTAGCCATTTTAGTCATGCCGTCTTAAAAGCACATGACAGGTTTTTGATGTTTGTTGCTGTCACTGTTATCTTGATAAGAGTTCATCTCACAGATACATTTCATTGGTATTTTATGCAAATTCATCAGTCTCATCAGTTGCCTGTATATGAAAAAATCTCAGCAACCTCACCATTGCTAAAACTGAATATGTAATGCCAACTGTAATTTTCCTATTTTTATTCATTAGGAATAAGAATTTTTTATCTCTTAATGTAAACTTTAAAAGGAGTGAACTTCCTCTGGTGCTGTATTTTAACACTGGCTTAGGATTGGGGTGCTTTTTCAGGAAGACACTTCAGAGATTAGCAACATATGTATTAAAATGTAGTTGTTCCAAAGTTGGTCACATATGTGGTTGTAGTGCAGTAGGCTGATTTTAACCTCTCCTTTGATACACTGTGTGGCTGCATCCCCAGACAGAAACCTCAGCGATGACAGATTTTTCCTACCAGAATGGTTCAGCCTGGGTCAGTGCACAAACTGAATTTGGAAACAAAGTGAAGAGGTTTATAAAAAAAACTAACTTTGAAATACTGAATGCTGATGCATGATTGTGATTGGGACAGTCATTTCTAATTTTAGTGACTCTGAGGTAATGCAGTAATGAAAGTAAAAACAGTATGTAAACAATCAGTGAACATCCTATTTGCATGTGTACTCTATATGAGTGCACTCATTAAGGTCCTCATGTATTTAAACCCCTCCTCCCCCATGCTCACAGACTTCCATTGGTTGACCTAGTGGGGTTGGCATGGAAACACAGAATGAAGCATGCTAAATTAGGTTCGAAAGAGGCACGTCGTCTCTCCAGAGGCAGAGGCAGACACAAACACATGCACGCACAAGACCATGGGCTGGATTGCCTCAGTGCATTATGGGTGTTATAATTTGTGTAACATATCTGGGGCAAGGGACTGGCCTCAGCAGTACTGCAACTATTCACAGGAAACAGAAGCCATCCGATCTATACTGAGATTGCTCATTTAATGTAGCTGAACAGCCAAATCTGAGTGTATTTCAGCAGCAGCAGCATGTTCATCATTTATGCTTTGAGCACATCCCTGCACTGTAACAAGCATGGAAGCAACAAAGCTGTGAAACCATGGGGATGGGTGTTAAAAAAGCGGCATTCATAAAATATGCATATTTCACACCCAGGATCACAGCACCAGATTCCTCTTTAAAGCCATGCAAAGATTATCTTTATATCAGGAGGCCCCATAATAGATAACATAATGTGATTTATCACAGTGGAAACAATGTGAACCTTCTCTTATCCCCGATAACCAGCTGATCTCTCCTCGAAGAGTCATGACTATAGTCTTTCTCTCTATACATCCACATGCTTTTTAGTCACAGTAAAGACAACATGTTCGCTATTTAACTCCAGCTCCTTTCTCGTCCCACATCACAGGTGTTACTAATGTGTTGAAACGGAGCCGTGGGGCGATAATGTTCATTTTGCAGGAAGGTGGTTTCACAGTTTGTCCCTGCTCTTGCGTCTCTCTCAGCATTTCATGCGGTGAGGTCCTCGTGTTATTCTGGAGAAAAAGATGATGCTCTCCTTTTAGCTCACGGCCTCTGGCTTTACATGGGGGAACACAGCTCTTTTTGTCTCGCCCTCGCGATCTTTCATTTGTAAAAATTCACCCTTTGTCTCTCGTCCCTTATTCCTAACACCAGCTTCCTCTTAATAGCTCCCCATGACTCAAATCAGCCCTGAAACCCTAAACTGAGGTTTGACTCTCACCGAGGTCTTTTGGAGTCACTATTTTAATCAATGGAGCATTTAAATTTCTTTTGCACAGGTTTTTGCTGTATTTTCTGTCTTTTAATTCAACAATATAAGTGAGCTTTAAATTTCACTATATCCCTCTATCCAATAACATCAACCTGAATACACATTGTGACATATAATATGCATTAACACTGAAATGTCCCAGTCATATAATGCTCCCAGTTTCAGGAACAATATTCAGTGGTTTCACTGGATGCATCTAACACTAAGAATAGTGATGACACACATTCACAGACCTTTTGCCTGATGATAAAGAGTGCATGTCGAGAGGGCTTTCCCTCTGATTGGCCGGGCTCTGCTGACATTCATGTGTTTGATATTCAGGTCAGTGAGCTTGGAGCACAGAGGGTGGGAATGATTTTCCCATGAGGACACTCTGAGCCCATGCCACGGTCACTATAGTTCAATGGTGAGCCACTGGGAATTTGTCTGTGAACATAAAATGCTTTTTCTATCCTCTTAAGGTGACAGAGTTATGTAATCTTTCAAAAGAAAATAAGTGACACAACATGCTGTACATCCCTGCTTGTTAAATGTAATCCTTATATGTGTGTGTGTATAGCTGATCTCTGTCAGATGGCTTTGCTGCACTTATATAATACAATGTAATAGATATAATCCAACAGTAAAACAGATGTCATCTTGCTAAGGAGTACTTATATCATTTTATTGATTAAATAGGAAACAGAACAACATAGATGAGACTATACACAGAGATATTGTTCTCATCTGAGTATAAGTGGGATAAGGATAAGGATGCACCACTGCAAAAGATGGAGATCTCATCTCAGCATCCTCTCAGTCTCGCTCAATATTCCACTTTGCCATTCTTAATGGCCGATGTCTACTGTCCATATCACCCGAAGGAGTCATCTCCTTTCCTCATCTGGAGCCACAATCTCTCCCATCATTCACAGTGCGATTTGATCATGTTACTTATGAGCAGGCAGACGAACAGGCGCTGTACGGGTTCAACATATAAAAATTAAACAACAAAAATATAGAGATGGAGGAAGAATCCTCTGGCTCATAACGGCATGTTTTCTGCTACATACATACAGAGATAGGTGTGGAATGTGAATTTGGTTGTTGCATGTATTTATAGAGATGCTGCTGACCCTCTCCTGACAGGAATAAAAGGAAAAGGGACTAGAAGTTATCAAAGAGACTTACTGGAAAGAAAGACAAAGGGTTTGAAGTTTCTACAAAAAGTGGGAGTAACAAAAGTTAAAAGTATTGTAGAAAAGATTTATTCTGACAGTCTGTAGGAAAAGCACCCATAAAAAGGCACTCGCCCATGTTGTGTTTATGAATTCAGTGCCATGTATTTCTCTTGCAAATCCCAGAAGACCCTTTTATCATGCTTATCCTTATTTCCGGTGCTGCTGTGTGTTCAGGTCTGACCTGAACCTTACCTGAGTGCATGTCCAGTTGACCCAGCACCACAGAGCCAGGCTTGTTGCTTTGGCTCCCTGCGGAGATGTCTTGTGCTTGAGTGCTGTCAGCCTCCTTGACTCTTTTATCGCTGCACTGTTTGTGGTGGAGTGAAGCCAAGAAATGGCACAGAGACGAGCCAAGAAATGCCGTAAAGAAGGAAATAACAAAGGATGGTTATGTAGTTATATTGGAAAAAAGTTGCAGTCATAGCCATATTATATGTCATTCATCGATCCAGTCCGATGTTTTCATTTTCTCATTTGGGTGCTGCTGCCCGCAGGTTTATTACCGATCCTGCGGACGGGGACCTTTGACACTGGTATTTTGGTACGAGGAGGTTCTTTAGCTTGAGGGATTTGAGATACAGTGTGAGACTGTGTTCCCTGTTTCACAGGGATCTTCGAGTCACGCGGTACACTGGTGATGACTTTCGGCTGGTGAGGCGGCTGACTCTCCTCCTGGGTGTGTTTTGAAGTGGGCACACTAGCCTCAGCTTCACTGATTTTATCTTTGCTTCCTCTATCTTGTGTGTGCAGCTGTGGTCTCTCCTCTTCTAGCACAGGAGTAGGTGGGTCCCAGCTCCCGTCATCATCGATATGTTGGTTGTCCCGGACTGGCAGCCTCCCTGCTCTGCCCCCTCCCACCACCGGTATTTTGCTAACTCCTGGTGCTTTCGATGGCGGCGTCCTCTTTTCTCTGATGGGGCCCTGGGGGGTGGTCCGTGGCTCATTGTGTGTTTCCTCTGCTTTGTGAGGTATGGCCCAGGCCCTCTGGGTGTCCATGCTACTCGGACTAGTCAATTGTCCATCCACTGAGGCCTGCCCACTGCCTTTCATTTTAGCAGAGCTTGGGTCTTCACCCAGCAAAGATGCGGGGCTAGGAGCAGGAGAGGAGGCAGGGCAAAGGGCAGGGGTCGTAGCAGAAGAGGTTTTAGATAGAGAGATTGGCACTGGAGCTGGGGAGGGGGGCATGGGAGAGGGGGCAGGTGCAGAAA
>OMLF01012761.1:4205-38593 GCA_900302615.1 Holocentrus rufus | reverse complement strand
GTGTTTAAGCAGGTTGTCAGCGTTCTCGTTTAGAGCCAATGGACACCATCTTCGTGAAGAGTGTTAGGGATAATGGCCCTGCCCAGCAAGCAGGACTGTGCACAGGTAGGATACACACACACACACACACATTTAAAAATATACAGACTTACCAACTTAGCTGCCTTATAATAATAACTGCTGTCACATCATCTTAACAGAGAAAAGAAGAGTACATTCTCGTGTAATTTAAAGGAAAGTAAATGGGAAATTTAGGAACTTGGTGCAACATAGCAAAGTTTGGGTCATCACAACGTGCACACACAAGCATGCAACACACACTTCATATTCCTTACAAATGTGTGTGTGTGTGTGTCTACTCAAGGGGACAGGCTGGTGAAGGTGAATGGGGAGAGCATCCTGGGGAAAACCTACTCTCAGGTGATCGCGCTCATCCAAAACAGGTGGGAAACATACAGTCACTTATAGTCACATCCCAGTTTCAAGTTTGAATGTGACCTGTAACATATGGAACATCTAACCTGCCTGTCTCTGTCTGCAGTGAAAACATTCTCGAGCTCTGCATTATGCCAAAAGACGAGGATGTGTTGCAGTTGGTAAGTGTGAGTATTAACTTTCTTCTTTTTTTCTCTCCTTTCCTTCTCTCCACATTGTTTGTGTCTGAAGCTACAATGCTTAGCTAGGCTGTTTAGTCACTAGCAATGTATGGTATCTCTCATTATTTATTAGATTACCCACCTATTTAAATTTAAATACAGAGCTGAATAAGGATATAAGAGTCGAAAATACTATTGTTACCAATGACAAAATAAGATATTTTTTTAATTAATTAATTAATTAATTTATTTATTTTGCAGTGGGTACAAAGAAATGAAAGGAAATTGCACACCTTGTACATACACAGTATAACAACCAACACAGGGATGTGGACAAAAGCTCTTTTTTGAGATGCAAAATTGATACATATGTAATGCATATGCCAAATATTTGGCTTTTGAAAGTATTTTAAAATGGAATGAATGAGGAAATCAATCTCCTCGAGGTGTTTTAATATGCTATAATGTTTATGTGTCTGATTGTTCTTTAAACACTAAGGAAGCCATTTTCCTCTTCAGCAACTTTCATTTTTTCGGTCTGTGTTGGTTGTTATAAACTGTTCCTAGCAGGAGAAAAGAAAGAAATATTGCTGCATGGTGTTTGCTGCATCTGCCTCGTGCTCTCCTCTGTCTGCTCCTTCCTTCTTTTCTCTCTCTCTGCTGTTCTTTACATTGTGCCCACCCCCTCCTGTCCACAGGCGTACTCCCAGGATGCCTACCTGAGAGGCAATGAGCCATATGCAGGAGAGGCCCAGAACCTTCCTGAGCCTCCTCCCCTGTGTTACCCTTCCTCCAAGCCCAGCTCCACTGCCCCCCAGCCCAGCCACAACCACCACAGCCCCCTGGACAACTGGCACTGCCGGCCCAGCATCACCACTTCCCCATTGGACAACCGCCCCACTGCTGCTGCCACTCCCACCTCCGGCTGGGCCGGGGGTCCTGAGGATACTGGCAGCCATTTTGGCTCATCGGGGCGGCATCGCGGCCGCTCTTCTTCGGCCCTCAGCGCCCTGGACTTTCACTTTGCCAACCACAATGCTGCCATCGCCTCAGCGACTCTTCCTCCACCACGGAAGAGCAGCCTGCCAGCCTCGTCCCGTACCCACGCCGATGCCCTCTGCCACCAGGCGCTGTCAGACTGGTACTACAGCCAGGCGGAGGCAGCCGAACGCATGTCCCCACGCCACCGCAGTATATCTCAGGACCGTTTAGTGGAGCTGGGGCTGGGGTTGGCACTTGGCCCTGGACCCGCGGCTGCATCGGCAACCTCTGCTGAGCAACGCAAACGAGAAACTCTCCTGTTACACCATCAGGCAGCCGCTGCCTCCCATGACCCCTATTGGCTGGGAGGCTGGGGCAGCATGTCGGGACCAGGAAGCAGGTCGTGCTCAGAGAGCCTGCTGGCAGCCTATGCCGAGTATGAGCACAGCTACGGGCGCTCAGTGGAAACGTTGGCACAAGCCTCTGCGCTGGTCTCACCACATTTGGAACACACTTGGACTTCGCAGGGCCCCCAAACAAAAGGCAACGAGCAAAAAGATCAGAAAGCATCAGGAGGGCAGCAACACCAAACTTCAGTGACATCCTCTGCCGCGACCCAATCCGCTGTGCCTCCTAGCAGCAGGCAGGCTGGTCAGCAGGTAGCTGAACCCCAAACCAGGAGAGTCAAGGAGGATGAGCTGGTGGGCTACAAGAGCTACAGCCCCTCCTTCTGCCGCAAGGCGGGCCACCTCCTCCAGCAGGCCCACTCCTTCAGAGAGCCCAGCTATAGCGGCCCCCACCTCAACTGGAGCCCTAGCAGCAGGAGCAGCCCTGCAGACAGCGAGGGAGGGGTGGCGCCCCGGCCCCAGTCCACCCCAGCCCTGCCCGTGTCAGAAGAGGAGAGAGCCAGGCTAGGGGAGGGGAGGGAGGCCATGTCCCCTCTGCCCCTAAATCAAGAAGTGGTCTTGAGGCAGAAGCCACCTTCAGGCCGCCGGACCTCCATCCAGGCTCTGCGGCATCCCCACTACGGAGCAGCCGTGGAGTCACCCGAGCCCCCTGGTTTGATGTCCTCACCTGGGACCCCGGGGACCCCGTCCCCTGTCTCTGGAGATCCCAGCCTCAGCCGCAGGGCCAATGGTAGCCTGGCGCAGAACACATATGACTCCCTGTCCTCTATTCCCTTCATAGGTCAGTGCCCTTCTAGAGCTTGTAGCGACTGATAATATAACAAGTGCCTAATATAATATCAAAATGTAACAAAAAGAAAGCCTGATGCTTAAATTCATTTCCCCAATAGCGCAATATGTCTTTAATTGGAAATTATTATGCTATGAGGGGTCAAAACTTTTTAAAATCTTTTACAAAGTTACTCTGAAGATGGTTGTAAATTTTAATATGCTTTTTATTGCATTTTCAGCAGTTATATTGTGTTGCTACAGAGCTCTGTCCTCCTCCACTTAATTTGTGATGTTGTAGTGCTTTGTGTTTCTATACTGCATGTGTGTTCCTGTGTGACCTTCACTTCTTCCATATATGTTTTATATTGTGTTTATGTATGTTATCACTGTTACTGTGAATGTTAGCATGTCATTGTGCCTATGTCTATGTCCAGTGTGTGTGTGAATATGGAGAAACTGCAAATTGGAGTTTTAGCTGTACAAACACTTGTCAGAGAAAGAGCTGCTCTGGAGGCGCAGCTAACCTTATTGGTTGATTCAAACCTCAATGGACAGAACCAAAACACCAGCGTTTTTACTGGATAAGTAACCTCAGACTGAAGCCCAGTGGACAGAGGTGACACGAGCTAATAGAGCAGGTATATAATGAATGAAACCTGAAATGCAGTCTAACCATAGTAGGATAAAGTTGAGCCAGTTAGCATAGCTGATGTTTCAAGTTTAAAGGAATACTCAGACATTTTGGGCAAAATATTCTTTTTCCGACTTACCCAGACTGAAACAAGATGTTCAATACCATTTTCACCTTTGTACGTCCACTGGCTCGGTTCCTATGGGTAGCATTTTGTGTTAGCTTAGCATTAAGACTTGAAGTCTATAGGAGTCATTAATGTAGCTCCATAAAAGTGAAAAAATAAATCTTAAAGCAACTCTGAAGCTGTCTTATTTACACAATGTATCATGTGTGTTACACGGTAATGAAATACACGTCTTAGAGTTTTATTTTTGAGTGAGAGTCATTTCAGGAGAAGTTAGATGGTAGGAACTATAACCGATGGACACATATGTTCAGTGGTTTTAGTCTAACTTCTCTTAAACTGACTGTCATTTAAAAAAAAAAAAAAATACAAAAAAAAATACGCTTATTTCAAATACACATGAGACACTGTGTAAATTAGACAGCTTTGGATTTGCTGTAAGGTTTATTTTTTTCACTTTGACAGAGCTAGGCTAATGACTCCTGTAGACTTCAAGTCTTAATGCTAAGCATGAGATGCTCTGAACCGAACCAGTGGATGGACAGAGGTGACAATGGTATCAAACATTGGAGTTGGAGTATTCCTTTAAACTAGCCATGTTAGCGTTTAACTATGTAGGCTAACTAGCTTGCTTACCTTCCAAGGTCATGAATTCCATTATCAAGAATGAAAGAAAGAAGTCCATTTATATTATAAATTTATATTTTAGCTAGAGTTCCTTCTTTCCTTCTTAGGTTCTCCTTCAAATCTTTTCCAGTTGGTTAAGTTGTGGCACCACCTGGTTTAACTCAGCCAATAATTTTTTTTAGTTTTTTTTTTGACTCTAGAATAGCTCCACCTCAGAGAAGTGTTTGTATAACCAAAACACAGATTGGTAGAGAAACTCTTCCCCTGTCTTGTCAGTGTTTAATCCCTCATCTCTCACCTTGGTCACTCACTTGTGACGGTGACCCTGCAGATGAACCCACCAGCCCTAGCATTGACCTACGGGCCCGTCATGTACCAGCCTCCTCTGTGGTGTCCACTCGCAGTTCCCAGCCCTCCACTGTGGCTGCCCTCAATTCCACCTCTGTCCCCCCCACCCTCTCTTCCACCTCCCCCTTTGTCCGACTTCGTTCTCAGGACTGCAGTGAGTCTCACTTACCCACTCTCAATCCCCACAGACCCTACATGGGGTTAGACCAATATATATTTTGAAAATTGATACAGATAGTTTTGGATTAAAGCTGATATGTTGCACCAATATTCAGATCCTTTACATTTGACCATTTTCCTGCCAAAAAAATCCTAAAATACAGAGTAGTAGAGTCTTTGAAATAGCGCTCAGGTAATTACAGAACACTTAAAGTATGATTTAAGGCCTCACTATTTAAATTCTGTAAAGAGGAGTCACAGATCTTTAAGGCAGGGTGAGGCAGGTTTAAATAAGTATTTTACTGGAGCAGGTTTGATAAAAATAGTCTCTGTCATATTGAAAGTGGATGATATGACAAGCAAATATCTGACCTTTAATAAAAGGCCAGTATCAGCCAACACTATAAACAATCTGGCATCTATTTGTCTAACCCTGGTCTCATATTCATCTTAAAGGAGTACAGTGACATTTACAATCGAAGAATTCTATTCCAAAAGGCCATTTAGCATTTCTGATCTTTAAAAATCTTTACTGGACTTTTTCATTCAATATGACAATCAAGAATTTAACTACTATTGTTAAAAAGTACTATAAATTGTTTTGTTTTTGTACAGTCAGTCATTGTGCAAGGACAGGTGGCACTTTTTCCAAAAGTTAGACATCTCAGTTTGGAACCAAAAATGCCTCAGTTTTAGTAATCATTTTTAAGGGGAGTTTTTGCCAAAAATCTACATATACCCCAAAGTTTCCTTAAAGGCACCATGTTAGTATTTTTAGAAGCTGATAACAAAGGGGAACCACTAGTCATTAATTAAGTGCTAAAATATATTTAAACTGGGAACTAAAATAGAAAATGTCAATGTATTCCTTTGATATATGTTTAACCACATAAATCCCCTCTGTGCTGATGTCTTGTCTCATTTTTATCACTCACACTGACACTAAAAATCACTTGTGTTTTTCATGTTTGCTTATAATCTGGCCATATCACATTTCACTACCACAAGTCATATGTTCTCTCTTTTCTTACTCTACATACCTTACTGTCTCCTTTCCCTCTCTTTCACTTTCTGACTTTGCCTTTGTTTCATCAGGCAGCATCAAAGGTCGTCGGTCTTCCTATCTGCTGGCCATCACCACCGAGCGATCCAAGTCGTGTGACGAGGGTCTGAACACCTTCAGAGAAGAAGGCCGCGTCTTCTCGTAAGTAAAGGACACCAGTGTCATAGTAAAAATAGTAATTGAAATGTGTCTGTCTACTCCCTTACATCCCCTACATCCCTTAGTTTTGGCCCATACAATATGCAGCTTTTTTCCGTCAGATTGCCGTGGATTGAACATGCAGCTCATTCATGCAAAAGGCACAATGTTTCTGTAACTTGTGTGCTCTCTGTTCCACAGGAGACTACCAAAAAGGGTCAAGAGCTTTTTCACTGATGGGGTAAGTCCTCATAACATTGGTTTTCACCTGCTGTCTTTGACTATACTTAACCTATTAGTATTTCCTTCAGTTTCCACTAATCAAGCAAATGTTGTCCATTGTGCATCCCATAATTTCTCTTAATTGTGTTTTAGTCTCTGGAGAGTCTGCGAGCCCAAGAGGAGGCCAGGACCAAGCGCCACTCCACCTCTGAACTGGGAACCATCACCTTCAGCGATATTCGCAAAGAGGGCTGGCTACACTACAAACAGATCCTCACAGAGAAGGGAAAGGTAACTGCTTGTTGATGTAAGTCAGAAGTTATTTTTCTATTTCCATTAAAGGTCATTTTAGTATTCCTCTCTGTCTTTCTTCATTTTAGAAGGTTGGCGGCGGCATGCGGCCATGGAAACGAGTCTTCTCAGTGCTTCGTTCCCATTCGCTCTTCCTCTACAAGGACAAGCGAGAGGCTGTCCTTCATGGGGCGGGGGCGGGGCCCAGCCAGGATGAGCATCCTCCAATCAGCATCCGCGGTTGCCTGATTGACATTGCGTACAGTGAAACCAAGCGTAAACACACCTTGAGGCTGACCACTCAGGACTTCTGTGAATACCTGCTGCAGGCCGAGGACAGGGACGACATGCTGGCCTGGATCAGGGTCATCAGGGAAAACAGCAAGACTGACAACGAGGTCCATTATCACGTATTGTTTGGTGTGCACAGTATACACACACACACACACACACACACACACACACACAATCTAACTTGTACTTCCTACTTTTTCTAGGAGCTTGGTTTCTCAAGGCAGGCTCTCATCAGCAAGAAGTTGAACGACTACAGGAAACAAAGGTCAGTATGATGGGTTATATTAAACTGTTTGACTACAGCAGGTTTCTATAGTCTGTAGGTTTCTTAATTTAATACACATTATTTTATTTTATTTTTTACTAATTTGACAGAAATTGCAAACGAATTGAATTTGTGTCAAATTGTGTAAAAAAAATAAATAAATAAAATGTCTGTAATATTTTGAAAAATTGTGTCCTAATTTTTTGGGGGGGAAGGGGCAATAATTTTATTTTTATTTGTGTCAAAATCTTTTATAATTTTTGAATTTGCAGTATTTTTATTTTATTTTATTTTATTTCGTTAGTGTTAAATTTGCATCAAATTTGCACAAAATCCACCAGTGACCTGGTGACCCACTCTGTTTCCTTCACTTTGTGTAGTCCAACAGGCAACAAGCCAGATTCCTCTCCCAGATCCCACCGCATGATGCCACCCTTCCTCCTCGCAAAGACTGATAACACCTCCATGAACCGAGCCTCCAAAACTGGTAGGTAGAAGGAACGTCGCCAAAGCAATCACCAATACAAAATACGAGGCAACAGAATCAACTTGAGAAAAAAAATGCTATCATCATTCAATAAGGACACATTTTGGTAAACTTAAACCAAAAGATCACAACGCTTCTCCTTTTTGAGTGTAGATACACCCACAAGTCAAAATAGATCAGATGTGTTTGATAGAGAGGTCAGAGGACTGTTGTTGGTTACTGCTGGTGGTGTGACAGGTTCTGGCACATTATAGACATTTTTGCAATTTTTTGCTCAGCTCATGCCCATTGTTACTTTTTATTTATTTATTTATTGACCATTTTAGTGGCTCAATCGCTGCCTCATGAAACTTTTTTCTGAAGATATACAATACTGGGCAATACCATGTATTTGCAGGATGCATATTATATAAAATTATATGCAAAAAAATGACATTACAAATATAAAAATATATTTATAGAGTCAAACTGTTAACAAGGTCCAGGCATTATGCGCTGTCCTATCATTTTTATCCTTTATCCTTAACAACTTAGTGTCTCCATGGATATAAATAAGATTTAAATGTGTGTACACGTGTGTGTTTGTGTGTGTGTGTGTGTGTGTGTGTGTGTGTGTAGATGACAACAAGGCGCTATGGGGCATCAACATTATGAAGAAGGCTAAGAAGACAGGGAGCCCGAAGGCTTTTGGTGTCCGACTAGAGGACTGTCAACCTGCTCTCAACCACAAGGTAGGCCTTCAGCATTTTATAATGAGACCAAAAATGAGCATCTGCTCTAACAGAACGACTAATAGCACAAAATTATACAAGTTATACTTTGAAAGAATATAAGGTCTGCAGTCTTTGGGTGACAAAATGACAGCACTTGATAACAGTAACTCGATGCTGAATTCTGAACCTAAAGGTAATGGAATGTAACACAGATGTACTGTCTTTTCCTCATTCTCACTCAGCACTAGCTTGGAGCTGTTTTGGAGAGTGCAGAATTCATGCAGTTGGCCTGGCTCCATAATAATAATGCACAGTCTTCAATATTGGCTGAGTTTTTAGAAGCTCCACATATTTCATCATTTGTTGCAATTACCAAGTGATGCAAAAGCTCAAACATAATTGGAAGTTATAGGGCAAATCTGCGCAGCAGCACAGTTTTGATGTGTCATGTTCCTCTCTCCTTCCTCTTCTTCTATGCCTTTGCCTCATGCCTCTTTCCTTCGCTCTTCTTGAATCCATTTACCTTCGTCCCCTTCCATCACACTCCCCTCCCTCTTTCTGTGTCCTTACTGTCCCCCCCATTCCTCTCTGTGTCCATCCCTCTCCAGTTTGTCCCGCTGATTGTTGAGATGTGTTGTGGTCTGGTGGAGGCGTCTGGTCTGGAGTACACTGGTATCTACCGGGTCCCGGGGAACAACGCCATGGTGTCCAACCTGCAGGAGCATCTCAACAAGGGCATGGACATCAACACCGCCGAGGAGGTGAGCAGGGCAGCTCAGTGGTTAAAAAGACCGTCCTGTAGCAGGATGGTCACAGGTTCTAACCTAACAGCTGTCAAAGTGGCAAGTTGGACTTTGAGTTCTATGGTGATTTCTCTGAGATGGAGCTGTTCTGAAAGCAGAAATAATCCTGAAATAATAAATTGCTTGAGCTAAGCCTCAGTGGGTTGAGCCACGTTTTTTTCTGTATAGATGACTTACCCAAACACTAATAATAGATGAAATCCCAGTAGAAAAGTCTGTGAGTAGGACATCTCCTAAACCCTTACCATTCATTTTAAATTGCTCTGGACATGAGTGTCAATAAAATATATAAAATTGTAAAATATGTATGTTAGTTTGCAAGGACCAAAGACACACTATTGTTGATTTTTCTTTTATTATTTGTATCTCTACCCTTGTTTTTACAGCACAATACTTGAAGAATCTCATTCCATGATACAATATACAATTTGGAAAAAAACTTTGTTACCTGAAATTTATCAGCCAGTATTTCAAAAGTACAAATGATTCTGTCCAGCAAAACATACCTGTTTCATAAGTAGAGCTACAAAGTTGACCTATTACAAATGTCCTTTGACCAGTGGCCTATTATGAATTTTTCTTCGATACACTAATCATTGTCTCTCTACAGAGATGGCAGGACCTGAACGTCATCAGCAGCCTGCTTAAATCTTTCTTCCGAAAACTGCCTGAGCCACTGTTTACTGATGGTGGGTTCAACCATGTGTTTAATTGTTGTGTAGCATAAATGACAATGACTGTATATATTCATAATATAGATTGAAAGCTAATGCATAGCCTTTTTATTGTGTGTAGTGACTCATACACCCTCTCTGTCTGCAGACAAATACAATGATTTCATTGACGCAAATAGGATAGAAGACGCAGGTGACCGGCTGAAGACCATGAAGAAACTGGTATGTGTTCACAGGACATAAGAACAGAGGAGTGAATGTGGGTGATTTGCATTCCAGGGAAGTAGTCTGTCCTATGGCATGGAAGTGAAGCTTACCAGTATTAAATATTATTGAAAATATTAATGAGATTTGGCCCTATACATACAAAACAATAATAATTTAGACAGTACACCATTTAGTTAGGTGACTTAGTGAAATTACTGTTAATGGGTGAATAAAAGCACCATTTTTTGCATGATATTTCCATAGGGTCCGCCATGTAATTTTGGCCTTGGAGCCCCTAGAAAACATCTTTGTAAAATATCAAATTGGAAGACTATCAATATCAATGAAATATACAAAAAGACATCATAAGATGATCAGATTACTTCCAAAGTTGGGCTTTTTTATATACATGTATCTTAAATTTAATTTGATATTATTAAAGTGCCAGTGCAAGTGATACTGAAAATCAGCCAGTTAACATCTTTGTGATGTGATGTCTTATGATCATCATCGTCTTTTTTCGCCTATATATTAATGGTCTTGCAATTTGATATTATATCTTAGGCTAAAATTACATGATAGACCCTAAAGAAACATCATGCAAAAAAATTGTGCTTTTATGCACCCCGTAGCGGTAAGTTTGAATAAGAGCATTAAGCCACTTGACTAATTAAGACATAGCAGGATGTGCCGCTCACTGTATCTCGGCCTAAGTGAGTTACAGTTTTTATAATGGAGATTGAAAATCAAGCAAAATTGCCAGGCTAAGTCTAAAAAAATCACAGCAGTGAGTGTTCAGGACCAGCATTCCCTCCAAGCTGATTGTTTGGTGACCTACATAGAACAATTAATCATTGACTGCATAAAAGTATCTTGTCAGTCATCAGTCAGTGCTCCACTTTGTCCATAGATATTTATTAGTCAATACAAATGGGTTTGGTGTTTTGGTGGCAAATGATATGAGAGACTTTGCCACTGTTTAGTAACTTTATTCATCTGTGTATCAAGTAATACTTTGTTTCAGTATCGGATATACTGTATGTCATTTTAGATTAAATGCTCTCATCTATTCTGCTTGATCACGACATGTTTCTTATGGTTAAGTGGAAAAATTATTGGCTGAAACATGAGTTAAGTTCAAAGGTGAAGTATAGGTGATCGAAGTGCAAAATGTAGAGTCCATCACTCTGGAAGTCTTGTGAGGTTAATTCAATGAAAAAAAAAATCAAAATTTATAATCTTTTATAAACCTCATGATATAACTGCACTAATCCTGAGTAGCACAGGAGACAGTGACGTCAAACTTAGTGAACCGGTAAATGTTTTCTATGTCGTTCATACCTCTGTGCTTATTTCTTCCTGTTCATCTTCCCCTCCTTCTCCTCCCAGATCCATGACCTGCCGGATCATTATCACCACACCCTCAAGTTCCTGGTGGGCCACCTCAAGATGGTGGCCGATCACTCCGAAAAGAACAAGGTAACTTCCCCTTTAGCATCTTCAGTGGATTTACATTTAGGTTAACGACAAGATTTGATCAAGTATTTGTTGCGAAAACCTCTAAACTCATTTTGATATTGTTGCTTTTTACTGACAATTTGTTTTTGCTGTTAGGATTTCTGTGGGACTTAAAAAAGGAGGGTGCCACCTAGATACAAAAAACCCCACAGGTTTTAGCTAGTTCAGTCTGATATGAATCTGTTTTGAAAGATACAAATTCATACAAAAACCACTGCTCAAAGATAAAACAAGATTCTTGTTCTCTAGATGGAGCCGAGAAACCTGGCTCTGGTGTTTGGTCCCACTCTGGTGAGGACGTCCGAAGACAACATGACCGACATGGTCACCCACATGCCTGACCGCTACAAAATAGTGGAGACGCTTATCCTGCATGTAAGAACCATGCCTTCCTCATGTACTGCAAGAAAAAACACTCTCAACAGTCCTGTAATCTGTCCTTTTTTATTTAAAACAACTGGGAAACATTTACCACTGTGAGACTTTCACTTGATTCCAGTCCAACTTGTGTGATCAGTTTTCTCAGTTAAAAATGAGAATTTTCTTATTAGTACTATTCTTGTGTTCTATCTTTATCATCCACAAAGATTTAACAGTGCCTAAAAGTCAATAACTGTAATAAAATGGAGTTTGAGGAGCTGCATTTTCTGAAGTAATCCATTCCATCAGGGCTGGGCTTTAGTTTCCGTTGTAGGCTAACAATATTGGACTCTGGTAAGACCAACAAACTGTCCTGCTTGTTGGAACAATAATAGCTACAGCTCTTACTAGTACTGCAACAATATGTTAGCTAATGTTTTACGAGCTAACATTGCCGTAGAGCTCACTTATAAAAACTTACACTTTGGAGGTAATATGTATCAGGGAGAATGGGATGCTTTTCTTTGCTGCAGTCCCACTTTGTGAGTTAGGCTGATACGATGGGTATATTTTTTGCCTAGTTCACTGTTGCCAAGTTGCATTACTGGGAAACAAAGGGAATGATCCATCTTATTTCAATATATAGCATGATGAATGGTAACACTAATGTCATGTTTTATGCATTGTGCTATGTAGAAACACCAAATGCATCGAGAACGTAATAAAATTGTGATTTCAGTACCACAAATTTATGCCATGACAGTGTACTTTGAATCCTAGACCTTGTGCCCTTTAGATAATGTACATATAGTAATTCTGTTTTGTTACTTCAACAGTATGACTGGTTCTTTGGCGATGGAGAGCTTGATAAGGAGGAGAAGGTATGTTGGAGGTGCACTGCTACAACAGTCTCCATGTAAACAGCATGGAAAAGCACATTTGAGATAATATCCTGATAGAAATATTTTTCCTTATAGTCCTTTGATTTTGTGTGTGTGTCTGTTTTGTTTGTGTTTGTAGGCCCTGGAGGATAAGCGGGACATGCAGCCTGTGCCAAACATTGACCACCTGCTGTCCAACATTGGCAGGCCGGGCATGCCAGGAGAGGCATCAGGTGAGATTGGAAGGAAGGTGACACTGGTTGAAGTAATAATCTGTAACATTTTCATTTAAATAAATGTATTTTGCTTCTCTCTAACATGAGTGTGATTTAACCTATGTCCGAGCTTTTACATTTTGCTGTTCAAAAATATTCTTTGGTCTCCAGGAAGTGATGTGTTTTACATTTCTGGCAGCAACAACAGGTTTGTTTGGCATAAATAGAAAAAGACCTGCGCAGTTAGCATGAACAGTGATAGACACCATGGGCTGAACAGAGAAATAAAAGAGCGCCACCTGGAGAAACTCATCAACTTCATCAACAGGAAATCGACAGAAATAGAAGTCACTGACTGACAAGTGATCTCTAGGAAATGCAGTGCAAACACCCCACACCAATGACCTCTTTAGTACCAAATATGAAGAAAAAACAAAGAAAACAATCTTGAGGATAGCTGTAAGCCTACAAGAATGTACAAACTTTTCTTCCTGGTTTTTATTTCCTTACTTTGCACCTCAGACTTCAAAAATATGAAAGGGAAGTCGTTGTATAATGCAGAAATGTTTTTATTAAAGCCTTAAATTCCACATCCTTTTCAGGGTTTTGCAGACTTTTCAGCACAAGCAAAGGCTAAATACATGCAGACCACTTGTAACGCCTTTCGAGTGTGCGCTCTTCTTCAGGCAGCAATGCTGTGTGTGTGTGTGTGTGTGTGTGAAATCCTGTCAAATATATAGGGAAGGGTGAGCTTCACATCATGACTGTATAATCATGGGCAGGTGTTCTCACTGGTATTTTTGATTGAATACTGTTCCAAGCAGAAGCACACTGGATAAACCACCTGAACACAGTTGCTCCATATGGCGTAAATGAATCAGTGCTTTTACTAATTTATCACTATATATATTAGTGATCCATTCTTTCTTTGTACATAGTTGGATTAGTGAAAATATTGTGTATATACTTTTTATGTCTTTTGAATATTTTTGCTTCGTTCTCTATCTGCTGTATATTTACTAGTGGACCAGAGAGAGTATCATTATTGTGAGTTTACTTGTAAATGTGTTTTGGTGATTGGCTCTGTTTATCAGTGCCTGATAGAATCATACAATTGGTTGGATTAGTGAAAATATTGTGTATCTACTCGTATGATTGATTCTCTTGTTGCAGTATATCGAGTAGTGGAGTAGTGAGAACTTCCCTTGTCTTGTATTTTGGGCTTTCTCTCACCTGAGGTAACCTTAGGTGAAAGAGCACACCACCACCACACCTACTCATGATTCTACAGTCATGATGTGAAGCTCCCCCTTGACTGTATATTTGACAGGATTTCACACACATACCATTGCTGACTGAAGAAGAGTACACGTTCATGTGGTACATGTGGTCTGCATGTTTGTGTTGAGAAGCCTGTTAAACACTGAAATAATGCAGAATTGAAGGCTTTCATAAATAAATGTTTGCATTATACAGTTTCCATTTGATATTTTTGAACAGTTACTTTGCACTCCACCATCTTATATGATCCTTCAAGTGTCAGAGAAGTATTTGTTCCATCTACCATCATGACTGTGTGGCTTTGAACTTTTGAACCTCCTATCAGGAAGAAAATTTCTATTTCTACATTTTCACCTAGCCTTGTAATTACCACTAAGAGACTAACATTAAGTTTTTCACATTTGGAAGTTAATTCAACATGACATGAATGCCATCTAAATATCAGTTCAGTTCAGATCAGTCCAGCAAGATTAGGCTAATTTTTCTAGGCTGATAACTTCTATTCTGTTGCTATTCTTCTTACTAGTGCTTCACAGATCCTCTCATTTATTTCATTCAATCTTAATCACTTCGGAAGCTAATTTAAACCTGCACCCCAAATGATAAAATCACTGGCCTTGTTCTGGGTCAGTGTCAGCGTGAAGGCTTTTAACCTTTTGCTTTTGGCATTTCCATTAGAGCTTCGTCTGTACTTTTTCTCCAACTATTATATTTCTGCCTGTGGATACTCATGATGTTTCCCACTTTTTCTCAATTTCTCTTTCCGGACCTTTCTGCACCCCTTTTCCCTAGCTGAGACAGTGGATCAACCTCTTCGGTAGGAGCAGGTCTACCTCCTTGTGTGTGTGTGTGTGTGTGTATGTGTGTGTGTATTTCTATTGCACTTGTATTTATTCACTTGTTGGTTTTCTGGCTGTTGGTCTTGGTTCTTCACTCACGTGCTGTATTCTGTGTTGCTGATATTAATTTAAAGGAGAACCCCAGACATTTTTGCAGAATCTATTTTGTTTATGAAGTAGCACAACTTCAGTTATGTTGTACTCTTGATTACTTAAAATATAAGTCACATTCCGCAACAGGATAATGTAAAAGTGGTTGGTATTAAAATACAACTTTGATGACAAACTAACATCAGGAAAATAATCACTTGAAGGATACACTAGTGTACCCATTTGTTGATATTTGAGTGACAGCAATGGAAATGAAACCCATAACCCCAGCAGTGTTGGACCTTATAAACAAATTCTGTACTTATGGCTGGTGTTCCCCCAAAAGGTTCCAATACCAATAGTGTGTGCTGTGATAAGCCAAACATTCCCCTCACTTACAACACCGCTGCCTTTGTCCATTTATGGCATGATCCTAACCAACTTCCCCACCTCTGTTCTTCTAACAGATTCCACCACCAGCGATTCAGTTAAGTCAAAGGTAAGCAACACAGTGATATTTTACACTTCCTAAATTATCATAAGACTTCTGAAATGTGGTTAAGTATTACAGAGATATATTGATACAATGTTCAAATTTTACTTTTTGACTCGGCTGCCGAGGGCTGATAAAAGTCCACATATAAATAAAAACTCAGCTTCAAAAAGATTGAAGCAAGTCAGTCTACAGTTACTGTATGTGCTGTGAACTTACTCATGTATGGACACTGCATATTCCTGCGATCACCATGTTAAGGCCAGTCATTCCAAGCAAAAACAAACAATTCTTCTGTTTACAGTGGGCATTGCCTCCTGTTAATTGTGATGATACATTTTGCTCCCACAAAGCATCACTTTCAAATCTGAAAATATCTCTGTTTAAAGCAAGGAAAGGAAAGGTGGCATCGCAAGGAATATATTGCAGGAACCATTTCTCTGTCACAACGATGACTTCAAAATAACTATGTGCTCAGCTTTAGAAGAAGCACATGGCTGTGCAGAAGGCACACACATAGTTTGGTATAAAAACACACCTGCCAAAAACAATTCTCACTGGCCAAAATATTATTAATCTTTTTATTTCATAGAAATATCTCACCTTTATCTCATCTATCATGTCACGTAGTGTGTGAACATTTAGAAACAAGAATATGTTTAGAGTTTCATAACCTGGCACTGACCTGGTCCTTGTGTTTCAGCTTTCTTCAGGATCCAAAAAGGACCTGAGTGCCATGGACTTCCTCCCCAAATCGATCATCTCTGCTGTGACCCGGAAACGTAAAAAATGCCCCAGCACCCACCCACCGGGCAGCAGTGCCGACGAGGACTCTGAACATGAACCGGTTAAGGCGAGCAACTACGGGGGAGGAGGAGGAGAGGAAGAGGAGGAGGAGGAGGAAGGAGAGGAGGAAGTAGTAAAGAAAGAACATACCCTTCCCAGAAAAGAAAAAAGGGATGAAAAGGGAAAAGAGACGGAGGCTAGAGAGACCACAGAGGCAAAACTGTCCTCTGCTGGAGCAGACGAGGTTGAAAAGGGAGCAGGGAACGAAAGAGGTGGCGACACGAAGAATTCAGAAAGGGAAAACAGGCAGGGTGAGAGGATGGCCTCCCCTAGAGCTGCACCTCAGCCTCGTCCCAACAGTTTCCTCTACTCACATCATCAGCTCCCAGCAAAGATCCACGCCACTTACCCAAGACCCCCACTTGTTACCAGTCCTTCGCAACTGAGGCCTAACAATGTGACCAAAGGACGCCCCAACATTCCTTTTTGGATCTCCCCCACAAGGCTTCCTAATCTCTACCAAACTTCTAGCTTCCATGGGACGCAGCAGCCGGAGTGGAATCAGCCAGTGCCAGTCCGCTACCGGAAGACCAGGGGTGGCAGAGCGAGGGCTGTGTCCATGAATTTGGACCTTGAACTGGGCAAGAGTGAGGACAGAGTCAGAGGATGGAGAGGAGAGAGGGTGGAGGTGATCAGAGTCATAGAAGGAGAACCAAGTCATTATAGTCATATTGGGGTTCCACAGGGATCGATCGTAGGTCCCATATCAATTCAGCAGAGATCAAGGATAGATCCACTCCCTCACTTTGCCCAGGACGCACCCCCTCTCCCCCCTTCTGCCTCAGGATGGACCGATCAAAGCTCCCTCGGTTCTTCTGCAGTTGTCATGAGGAGATCAGCCCTGGACCCACGAGAGAAGAGGAGGGCCTGGCGTCGTCACACAGTGATAGTTTAAATTGACTGTTGTTTTCTTGATGCAGTACAATTTACTTGCCCTTTAGTCGCAAACACTGGATCACCAATGTCACTGGTTTCAAAGCCCAATGCCCGTCTCAAGGGCCATGGTCTTGTAACGTGGGGATCTCAGTTGTCTAGATTCCTCCTCTTGTCTCTTTAGTGGTATTGATGTTGGAGAAGTGATCGTGGTAAAATAATTATCATTACAGTTGAAGTGTTTGATTCCAAAAAGAGATAACCACAGTTATCTCTTATCTAGAAAAATGTGGCACCCACTCTGAAAATAAGGTTGCTTACATGAAAGTCAACTTCATTATTGAATATTACTGAAGTTATTCACTATTGAGTCCTTTACTTATAAAATAACACAGTGGAGGATGTAATTATATTAAGCAATGAACATCTGGTAACATTGTTTTCAAAAAATGAATATACTGTCTTTTGGAATGAAACCCTTCAATTGTAAATTAATGGTGATGAATGATGATCATGAATAGGAAGTAAAAATGAGAGAAAGCCATATTCACACATTTGAGATTCTCCTACAGAGCTAAGTTGCTGCTGTTGCAGCTAACACTCACCAGCAAAGACTTTGTTAACAGATGCTAGCAGAGTCATAGCATATTGGAGTTTTTTCATTGCACACTGCACTGTGCCCATACTGTGCTAACAATTGGAATTACAGTGTCTGCAGCCTGTCAGAAAACTGAGCAGTTGTGCGCATTGCCTGAGTTTGGGTGCCTAATCAGCACAATCCATGGCTAAAACATGATGGAAAAACCACATTGTGCCAGCCTGAGTACAGCACAGTATGCTTGTGCAGGGGAAAAAGCACATATTGTTTACTTTTTGGCCCTTTACTATTCCAAAGCCTACTGTGGATCAACAGGGAACTTCAGTGATCCATAAGGGTAAATAAAATAAACTCACTTTCTCTCTGGACAACATGACTCAAGTTGGGCATTATGCCAAAGCTTCCTTGGACGAAAATGATCACACTGCATGGGGTCATTGACATATCATAAATATGCAAACCCTAAGTATTTAACACAAGCCTATTGTACTTCCTTGCGTGTGTGCGAGCGTGTATGTGTTATGGGGATGGGGAGGGGGCAGACTTGATGACACTTTAGCATGCCTGTTTCTTCAGCCCTCCATTGCAGGAGGAGCAAAATGGTTAAGGCAGCTATTTCAAGTCATGCCAAAATTAATTTTCACCAATTGGGTCACTGTACAGTATCAGTATGGAGACTAATGATGAGGCAACATGCAAGATTCACAAAGGAACCGTAGCACTTAGTCAAACAGAGTGTCTGGTTGATGCAATATCAGTATTATAAAGGTAGTATTGTCATGGGAGCAGTTGAAAGTGAGTGTGGTTTGGACACACCTCTGTCCTTTCCTCTCAAAATATCTTCCTCAAATTCAAAACCCTCAAGTCTTACCTGAGTGTTTTTTTTTTTTAATTTTATTTTATTTCATTTTACATTTTTGATATCTTGTTTCTTCCATATGTTGATACATCTGAACCATACTTTTGAAAAGTAGAGTCTGAAAAAAAAAAACAAAATGGAGGTGAACCAAGCTGTTCTACTGCCAACCACTGTCCTCCAATCAGACTCCATGTTTGTCTTTATCATATCTAGACTCAGTCTGTCCCTTTGTTTATCTGTGCCCTTGTGCATGTACTATATGTACGTGGGTGATTGTGCGTGGACCAATTTTGTAACAGTTGTACAAAGCCTTGTTAAGTTAACCTTTGTATATATATTATACATAATATATTAAATTATTTGTTTTTGACATGGACTTGTGTGATTTTTTTGCCCCCAACCATGACTTTTTGTATTCTGTATTAAAACAAATTAAAAAAAAAAAAAGAAAAAAGATTATCACACAGAATTCAGAAACACAGTTCAACATTCTATTCAATATATCTCTCTTTAATTTGAGCCAATGCTCCATTATCATACACGGTTGATCACATACCAACAGTAGTGAAAATAGTTCTTCCAACCACTGGTGACAATGGCTATGATTACACTTGTCATTTCAATGCATCCTATCATCCAATCACAGAAGGACGCAGCAACAGCTCTGGACATGCCAAAAACAATTGGATTTTGCATGCCTTTATGTTGAATCTACAGATCGACATGTGGAAGTGGTTAGGACTGCACTGATCAACATTTGCAGTCACAGATTTAAATAAACGTCACAGGAGATGATGGTAGCCATTTTTAGGCCATCATCTCAAAGAGCGTGCTGAAATGACCAGTGCAACAGCAGCCAAAACAGAAACAGAACTGTACCTCAGTGCTCACAACAGCCCAACATGTGGTGTACAATGTCTACTCAGAACCAATGACTTTCACAGTTTTGGTCTACACTGTAATTAACAGACATTTTAGACAGTGGACTCATTACAGAATTCACTGCTTGATTGAATAAGAACATTCACCTCTTTTCAGACTTCAACAGATTTAATACTTGGGTTGAAAAGCAGTTATTTTTGCTGCATTATCCTGTATTTGACATTGAGTGTGTTTACATGTGCATTACATTACGGACACGGACCCCAGCTAAGGTCATGCTCATGGTAAAGTGTTCCTTTCTGTCATCATATCCTGCATGTTACCAGGAAAACTGAACTTCCACAGATAACACAAACCAACAGTAAATGAAATAAGGTGTAATCATGCCTCACTAACTTGGACAATAATGATATATCCCAAATATCTTATTCAGGTTTCCCATAATCAGTGCAAGCACTTACTTGGGTTTTGATAAAGAAGATAAAATGGGATAGCTGAAAATCCTGAAAGTGAGGATGTCAACACACTAATTCAAATATGTAATTCTTGACTCCCAAAAGAAAATGGAGTACAAAATCAACATCAATAATTTAAATGAAGATTAATGCATATTAGTAGGGGAGACAATTCCTGGAACCTGAGCTTAACAACAGAATACATTTCTTTCCAAGCATATAGCTACTTCATATCAAGTCCACTAAATCCTCTCCCCCTTTGCTGTGCACACAAAATGAAGTATGGTCTTTTCTCCAGTAGAGTTACATAAGGCTGAGAGAATCCTTCTGGTGAAAACTGTGATTTAATCCTTTCTCCAGTGGAAATTAAACTTCTTGCACCAATGGATTCATATAGGTGGATGGTTGAGTGTCTTCACGAAGAGATGTGGCTTCTCCTTTGGGCTTTTCTCAGCAGGAGGACCAGGCCCTGAGCAACGAACGGCCATAACAGCAGGAGGAGGAGGGTCTGACCAGACACATCGAACGGCCACCACTTCTCCTCCTAGGGAAAATTATAACATATTTGTTTTTCATCACTGAAAACATAACCAGGACAGAGGCCACCCAACTCTTCATACTACTCATACAAAACTCAAAAGAAAAAAAAAAAAAGACTTTGAACATCACATTGGCTTTTGCAAGGATGTCTTTTAATGTTAAACTGGATTTGGGGAACACATGTTTGACAGTAAGGTATTTCTTAACTTAAACAGTCTCAAAACACTACGTAAAACTCAGGTTTAGTTGTAACATGTCAATCATCATATCAAAAGCTCAGTAAATCACTTTTGAGAACAAAAGCTTCAGTACACCTGATTAGTTCAGAAGTAAAGCCAGCAGTAGGAAAACAGTGTATCCACAAATTGCAGTTACTGGTCATGCTAGCTGTTGCTTAGAGAAGAGACCCTGTGATCTTACCTCCTGTTCTGAGGCGGTGGCAGCGCACTGCAGGCATGGTCTCCAATCTGCATTCTGGGCCTGTCAGACACAAGACAGAAGTGAGAGAGTGATAATGGGAATGTCACCGTGTAGCTGCTCTGTGCCGCCGGCGGTGCTTACGTGCGTAGCAGCGAGCCTCTCCACCACCTCCAGCCTGTCCATCACGCTCCTCATGTCCTCCCGCAGCCTCCGTAGAGCCAGGACGATCTGCTGCTGCAGCTGGGCATCCTGCAGCCTGTCGGCCCCGCCCTCCGAGCCGTCCCCTCCACCCCGTCCGGCCCCGCCGCCCGCGACGGGGGCCCCTCGACTTGGCCGTCTTGGACTGCCCTGAGGAACGCCGCCTGTGCAATGAGAGAAGGGCCAAGTTTCTATCACAAAATGTTCACGCAACAGACAGATTTGGCAGAGCAATAACACGAAATTCTCCAGAATACTGCCCGCAGCTTACGTTCTCTCCAGTTCTGGTGCGCCCCGTCCCGTCCACCGTCCCGACTCCTCCTGAGGGGTCCGCGATCCTTCCCGTCCTCAGCCCCCTCTCCGCCTCGACCCGCCCCAGCCTGCCTCGCCTCCAGGCCACTTTCCAGCTGAAGCGGGGACAACTCTGAGTGCACGTGGCCGTTCTGAAGGCCGTTGGACTTGACAGCTTCGACCTGCCAGTGGATTTTTAACATCATCATCAAGCTTTCGTTCCCCAGTTCTTAGACAGTATGCAAAAAACCTGAAAGGTCATAGTAGTGCTGAAACAAGCAGCTGATCGATGGATCAACAGCAAATAACATCTACACTAAGGTTACTAAAATGCTCAGGACACTTTTCCATTATAAAATGGAAAAGATATGCTGCTAGTGCTGCTTCTGCTACAACCACCTTGTAGAGAACAGGCGTTAAGTCAGACCTTGATGCTGCTGAGCTGCTCCACTGAATCCACGGAGTCACAGAAGATCTCGCTCTCTGAGTCGCTAGTCAACACCAGACCCTCAGACAGACCAGAGTCTACAAGACAAGACACATTTTCCATGTAAAGTTCTATTCAAAAATAATGTGGAGAAAGAAACACCTCAATTCGCGACTGACTATCAGAAACCAGTCTGCAAAAGCCTTATTTTGTCATATTCACTGGCAGTAAATACTTGCTCATAGGGTCAGTTTATTTGGCAGTGAGTCAGACCAAGCCTGTACACACTTTATGTACAGCAGCATTAACAGTAAAGTATGATACCAAGCAAATGTCACCCTGTGTTTTTTGTCAACAACATACTACTGCTGACTTTAGTAAACTAAAACCATAACTGCATCATCTGTTTTCCTTTAAATGGCATAAGGGAGAATCTGCCCCTGAAAGTGACTTCAAGTACACATCAAGTGTTAAAACAGAGGCCAGACAGCTGGCCATTTTGGAAACAGGGTTTTTGTTTAAGAGAACAGGGGACAAAGTTGTTTTTTTCTAGGTCAAATCAGCTTATGTAGATCACAGGTGCACAGAATTTCAGTGATTGGTTTTTGCGTTAACCTCATCTTCAGTCCCCATGCCATGTAGAACTGGGGAACACAGAGTTTGAGTGTTTTCGTAATGATGACTTGAACTGTACTGAATAAGGGGGAAAATGGCTTTCTTACCTGACTAAAAGTCCTAAGCAGGTACAGTACCTCCTGCTGGACTATGCAGAAGCTCCACCTATAACACCTTCCCAATGGGTGTTGATTACGTACCATGCAGGTTTGTGCTGGCATTTGGATCTGTAGTCTCACAGCTGGACTCTGGAGCTGCAGAAATAGACTCTTCTTTAACCTCTTGTTCCTTCTCTTCTCTTGGGCTGTCAGCCTGCTCCCTGCCTTTAACACCTAATACAGACACACACTTTTACCATGAGTTCACACTGTACGCAACACAATCAACAAGTCCCCAGAAATCCACTCTGTTCCTGCACAGCGAGACTTCTCCCACTCGTAGACTTCATGGAACATCAGTCTGGTCTTATTCACTGTATTTACTGCCATGCCATCAAATTAGAGGCCTACTAGGGAAATGAGTTTATGACTGTTAGTGTCTGTCCTCCACTTCATGATCTAGACAAAATGAATGGGAAGCTTGTTACTACAGGTATATAAAGCATAACTGAATTATACTGTTTATTACAGTATTAGACATGGTGGGTTTCTCCAGAGGCTGACCTTCTCTGAGCTGCAGCAGCGTCTCTGGTGGCCGTGGCATATCATCAATCACCAAGTACAGGGGCTCAAAGTGGTGGAACAGCGAGGCAGTCTTCTCGTTCATGGGCATGGTGTCGATGACCTGCAGCATGAGTGGAAACCTTTATTGACTGGTGGCCTGGCAGCTTCACTTTCATACCCTCCGCATTAATCTGATATGGCAGCGGACACTTTGTTAAACTCTTTTGTTAATGATTTATTTATCCAGGGTTGTTTTGTGCCGAGCATGCCTGCTTTGTTTTTTAGCGAGGCCATGCTTCACGTTGGGGGTTCAGTGTGTTGCTCGCGGGTAATTTGGCATTACTTGTTGAGGGAAGGGACAGCATTACTCATTCACTTTCACTGGTCATCTTTTCAGCCCAAATCACAAAGTCTGCAGCAAAAAAAGGAGCATGCCATCCCCCTAATTGAGATGCACCCTGATTTTTGAATACTGACAGTTTCAAGGTTTCACGGTTTACCTTTTGCTGTCATTTTGGGCTGGTAATTGCTTTTATGCAGATTTAATATGCATTTACAGTGTATGTGTAACAGACCACATCCCTTCAATGGAGTTAGAAGACTGAGCAACCAAACAACTAGAAAATCTACTAATTTAACACATTTGCTTGTGTTGCTTAATTGCTAACTGCTGGTAGAAAATAAATGTGTATCTGTAAAATTCAGACAGTTCGTACATTGTACTTGTTGTGTGGGAAAGTCTTGTTGCTGCTTATTTTGGACAGACAAGCAGACAGCAATAACCAACCTCTCATGAACCACAAACCAATCTTGTTTCCTGGACTGACTCTGTCGATGGTTGATTTTATGCATGAATTACAGAAACATATTTTCGTCTAGTGTAACTGCTATAAACATGGACATAAACTAATAAACTAAAACATACTAAGAACAGGCCTAATCATTGTTCGCTCTAGTATCTTCTATATATCCTTTCACTGCCTGGCTGTCCTAAATGAACATTTGCACTAGGTCCCTGTGATAACTGCATGGCTGTGAGGTGGTCTCACACTGTTCTTTTTCCATTCTAAATTAACACACAATGAGGACAGAAGCATTCCTCAGAGCTGATATCGCAGTACTTGCATCCATTAAGTATTTCATTCAAGTTCTGTGACTGAAATACTGTCTGAACTTACACTGCTGGAGTTAAATCAATTACTGCATTTACATGCATTTAAGAAATAGGGTTCCAGCGGTTCCCCCGATTTCTCAACTGCCATGTAAATGAGAATGCCGATTTCAGAAATCGGGGTAAGGGATTAAGAGAAATCGGCGTACACAAGCTGGATTTCTCTGCCAGGTGACGAGCACTCAACGTCTGGCTGCAAGAGACTACTGCCGCCCTCTAAACTGCGGACAGGCTGGACGAGCTCGTGGTGGGGGACAAACCTGATTACTGAGGGGTGCATGTAAACAGGATTTTCAATAATCGGCGTACGGTAGCCACAACCCGGTTTCTTTCAGTAACCGGGTTACATATGTGCATGTAATCGTAGTCACTGAATGAATGAGTTTGTCCTTTACCTCCTGTGCTACTTTCTTCATCTCGTCCACATATGCAGCCATGGCGCTCTCACTGCTCATCTCTCCCAGGCGGCTCCAGGCATCCCTAGAGGATACAACAGTCAGTCTTGTGAAAACAAAGAAATGCAATATTGGAGTCCATTAACATCCAAACAACCCTATCAGGTTCTTTACATATCTAAAAAAAAAAAAAAAAGGGCATATATTGTATGTTGTAGGTTGTGGTGGACAGAGATTCAATAAACTCTGGCAGACATAGTCAAATGCAAAAAGACGTTTCTTGTGCATCAACATAAAGGATCGCAAGCTAATCCGTTCATATTTAACTCAAAGGCAGACTGTGAAGCTCGAGCCAAGAGATCAGACTGTCCTGAAACCACAGGCCAAGACTTTCAATCCCCACATTAGCAGACGTCTCCTGCCATATGTCTTGCTAAAACGTCCCTGTAAAACAAGGAACCTCCCCATGATCACTTGTTGCTCTGGATGAGAATGCTTAAGACCTACAACAAAATGAAATCGCTATGCATGGAGCTCTGACACTGTATCGAAGAGAGAATTTGGCCGGCTTCTAATATAGATTAGAGCCATGTTACTGCCCCTTATCTGGAACCAAGAAGTCTTTGCTGCCAAATCCTCCATGACATTGGTACGGTGAGTTGGCCCACACTGTGGAAATTAGAGATTTATCAGTTAATTACCAACAGCCATGGAGAGAGACTAAGTGGCTACCTGATTCGCTCCTTCCTCTTATGTATGTAGAGAACCCACACCAAACTCCATTCAAAAATTTGGCAATTTAATGTGTATCCACAAACATGTAAAACCTGACTGAAACACACCTGGTAAATTTGGCATGACATGTAACTTTTGCTCTTTCTTCAGTAAAATTTCATGCATTGTTTTCGCACTCTTCTTCCATCCAAATACACCCTGGTGGCCCATAGAGAACCGCATCTACCAGGCAACTAAATGGCGAGCATGTCTGCTACTTAACACTATAGATTTTACTCCAGCCCTGCACCGTGTACATGCACACATATGCATACAGGTACACACATACACAGGAACACGCACAGACCATTTGTACCGTCCCACTGGGTCCCAGAAGCCAGGGCGAGACATTGTGCAGGGCCCACACACAGCTTGCTTGTACAGACTGTAGAAACGCAGCATCACCTCATAGGACGGCCGGTAAGAGCCTGGAACATAAGACACCGTTTCATGAGGTTTGTTTAACATTATGTTCATTTTCTTCTCTGACAGGGGAAACTAGAGAGGACCGATCCCAATACAGTAAGTATCAAATACCACTTCTTGTGGTAGAACCCAACATGAGTTTAGAGTCATGGGTTCGGGACCTTAGAATATAACATGGTCAGCGTCATCGTTAAAGACTGCCGAACTACCTTCTGTAGAGCTTTTTGTGTGCTGAGTGAAGCTGATTGACTTACAGTATCGACTTCTGCTCTGAGACACAGAGCCTGACCTCAGACAGTGAGAGGGCTGTGTTTCATCTCAACAGCAGCAGGCCTATCCAAAGACCAGGAAAAACCGCCATGTTGATGCTCCACATGGCAGCAGGTAGCATTGTATCATCTCATTGTACTGACTGCAGAGAGGCAAGAGATTATTCGGATAACCTTTGCTATCAGCAGGAGCTCACACAGTTTGAGCTTAGACCATAAGAGGAGGAGGGTCATGTTTGGACTTGAGGACAGACACAGGTAGGCTCACCTGCAGTAATCCAACATTTGCACATTTACCATATCTCGCACCAAAAGGATGGGTGTGGAGAAGAAAGAGGCCGCTGTCCAGCCTGGTCAGTCATTTATTGAAAGGTTTAGAGTCTGTTAAAGTTTGGAACTGACGAATGACAACACATTTCTTTGTGATTTTCAGAAGTTGTTGCGAGGAAGAAGAAGGGATGTGTCAGGTATTTTTTTCAAAAGGATCTCCAAGGCCCTTTGCTGCTCCACTGAGGAAGAACAGATTAAAGAAGTATCTTGAGGGAACATCTCTCTCCTCCAAAGTGACAAAGAATTACAACAACTCACTGTGTTTGAACCAGCCATAGTCCTTTTTTATAAACCAGCTGTAGGCAGATTTAAAAAAAAGTCACTGTCCTCTTGGTTTTTGCAGAATAATAAACTATAACATCACATTTACATTGAATGTGAATAGCTGAGTACTTAAATCATTTTGGTTGTTCTTTGCTTCATTATAATCATTCATACATGGTCTATGAATCTAAGTCTATACCTCCTGAGACGATCCAACAGATTCATAAAGGTCTTACACGTTAAAGGCTATTAAATAAGGCTATGTTAAATCACCATGTTTCTGAATAGAGACTGGTGTTACTTTCTCCAGGCTTCTCCATACAAGAATAAACAAACAGCAGTATCAAAGCCACACCACTACCAGGGTCATCACTCCTCGGTTAAGGCTCACTGTGTTTGAAAAAGGACTATATCATTACATTGACTGAATTGCACAATTCAGCACCAAAGGTACAGAACCACGAACTTCTCGTAAAATGCCAACAGAAAACGATGGCTAGTATATTGCAAAGCTAGTGCAGGCTACATACCATTTTTGGGGAGGTTATGGATGACATCTACAGCAGCCTGAAACCGTCTCTGGTGATCAACTGCAGGCTGTGCCATAGTTGGTACTGGCATGCCACTTTTACTTTTTAAATCTATCTCGATGGACGACTGTAACGGGAGCTGAAAGAGAACAAAACCAAATTTGAAGGCTGCAGCATTAGCCGTTGAATTCGCACAACATAATTATCTGAGGGCACTATAGGCTACAAACACAGCTAGCTAGCTGGCGGCTAACTGACGTTAGGATACGTGCCGCTCTTCTGTGATAAGAAACCAAACTGTATTGGCATATCTGGTTATTTTATATCGACGTGTATATCGTCCAATGAACACACCTCGCAAAATATGACTAAATGTCTTTTCTTCGTCGACTGGCTTCTCTGCTAATTTCGGCATAAGTGTGATTCACCAAAAGCACGTTCTCACGTAAATGATCAACTTTTAATAGTTATTTTCCACTGCTCGCTACTGGCAAACAAATTCCAAAAAATGAACATTATTCGTGGTATTTCTGGGTTAATTTATGCCGAAAAGAAGAGCGGACGATACTAATACGAAAAAGGTCACAAGTCATGTTGTGTTAGGAATTATCTATGCCGCTACTCAGCTTAACACTAAACTGTCAGATTCGTGGATGTAGTTTGGTCTGACATTCTCTCAATACAAAACTGGGGAAGCTGCTGGCAGTTAGCTAGCTCTGTTACCTCACTTGCTGTTCGTCCTCTCTTTAGCCATGACCAGGACGCTATACCCAAGTGATTTCATTTAGATCAAAAATATCGCAGAAACTCCAAAACATTACGAAAACACACTCTGCGACACTGGCCGTAGTCCTATCGAGTCTGATCTACTTAATTTGACGGCAAAGTTTGTTTGCAATACCTTCTATCTCCTGTTACTTTCAACTAAAGAAATAACTTCCGTGTTGGGTCACATGACGCGTAATTGACCACGCCCACTTCAAGTGACAGCTTTAACAATAATTACTATAAATTACTATTAATTATTATAAAAAAAAATCTCACACGTTTCTAATTTGTTACAAAGTGTTATAAAGCGAAGCAAATCAACAGTAAAAGTAAGGTGAGAAATAGCAAAACAAGGCCAGAGGGGAGTTGAAACACAAGGAAGAAATAATAATAATAATAACAATAATAATAATAATAATTTCTATCATTATATGTAGGCCTATATACACACATTCCGAAATTTTTTTTTGCAACTATTGATCCCAGCAGGAAAATTGCTTAAAAGCATGCTGTCAGCAACATTATTAAGGGGACAAACATCAACTAGAGGGCATCATTTCATTCCCTCCGCAATCTAGTTTTATACTGTTTTAGAGTATTATTAGCTGACAGGGATACATTAGAGCATAAATCTTAATGCTGCGCCATTGCCCTAATTACATCGGGCAGTAAATAGCGATGACCTATTTTCAGCCTTTTCATCATTTGGTCGCTGTGATTTTGTTCAAAGTTGGAGATTAGTGGAACGAATATAGTTCGCCTATTTCACTTTGGGCACACGAGCGTCTTTCTCCAAGCTATAATCCGTTTATGGTGCCTCTGCTGTCAATTACACAGAATATACACAGAATAACACCGGAAGCGAGACGAATTTACTTTCCAAATAAAAGACTTTTTGTTTGTTTGTTGTTTTGTTTTTTTAATCGCAAATTGAAATTTTAATCGAAATACTACTGTCACACAGCTGCGCACAATACGCAAAAGAGAAGAAAAACAAAAATGCCTGCTGTTGGTGAAGTATTTCATTTCATAAAGTTGAAACAAGTAACATACTGTCATGTGCAATAGATTCCTCTTAAAATATATTGTTTCATGGACCTCAACTTTGTATGGCAGTCTGAATTTGATCTTGTACTTTTTGCACTGTAATGGAGAGTTGCCTATAAAATTAGAAGAAATTACATGACAAATGTACAAATGTAAGTCTTAGTGCTATCTTGTACTATCTTGTCACTCATTAGTCCCTGCCCCACTTTGTCCTCAGTAATTTACTCAGTAATTTTGCTCTAAATTTAGTGCAGAGGTTTGAAAACGTTTAAAACCAAATGCATAATGAGACTATATGAATGCCTGTTTGATAAAATTTTTGTTACAAGTAATCCAATCAGAAAGATTTTTTATGGTTAAATACACATTTACAGTGATGTAGTGGAGGTAAACCTTTTTGTTTTAAATTTATTTTATTGCAAAGTAGAGATGTACACCTTTTTACTCTGATACAAATGTGTATAATCTGTAAATGGAGTGGGGTGTGGGGGGTGTGAAAGGTTATTTTTAAAAAGAAAAAGAACAGTAATGACCTGTTTTTTATTTGTATGGTAGATTTCTTCATGACGAGTTTAGCCATATTTTTTTATTAATAATTGCATAATTAATATTATACAACTGCCTCTATTATTGGGGAGAGTAAATGGAAACCTGTGATCCAAAAACAGGACATCCAAGCCTCGGCTTTATTTTGCAAGTCAGGCCAGGAAGTCTTCTTTCTTCATCTTCTGGACGACTTGATCCTTTAATTCCAACCTCAGTGACATCAGCAGGGTGAAAGGATTGGCCAGGCTCCTGTTTCCTTTCAACAAGATAAAACCATGAGGCGCTGCAGACCGGTGTAGAGACTCTCAGATATCCCTCTAGCAAAATAAAGTCCCATACATCCAGTAGTGTCTGGCTGCTAGACCGCTGCCCTCAACCCGCATCAACACCACAGGACCCGGCCGTGGAGAAGAGAGAGGACCGGAGGCAGAGGAGGAGTGAAATAAAGCGCACTTTCCTTGCATCATGTTGGGCAACCGGAGGAAAGCAGCCCCGGTGGTGAAGAACGGGGCCGGGACGTCCGAGGCTAAGCCTATTGATCCTTTGAGAAACCTGGGTAAGTATTTGTATTACAAGCCCTGTAATCTGAATGCATTGTCCGATCAAAGGCTGCTCTGATTGAGATATTAGTGTTCATATATACAGAGACAGCACAATGTAGTCTGAGCAGCAGCGTTATCCACCCCGCCTCCCTGGCTGGATGTTGATGTCTACTTGGATTATCTCTGACACATAATGAAGTTATAGCTGAAATAAGAGCTGGAGTAGGAAATAAAATAAAAAAAAGATTGTAAAATATGATCTCTTGAAGGTGATCAAAATAAGGCAAACAAAATTAATTATCCTGTATCCAATATTTAACTACCCCCCACCACTATCAGTACGCCTTTTATCACACATAAATATGTTCAAGCCCCTCCAAATGCACAGCAACTCTGTTAGTGTAAAGTACATGTTACGACCAGAGATGTAGGCTAGTGGAGTACAAACCCAGTTTACCTAACTCTTTATCGGGCTTGCATAATGGAGGATGTAAATGTGTGGTGTAGAAGTGTCAACCTCATGTAGGTGGTATGAAGATATAAAGACATACATTTATGGTTCTATGAAATTATTTTTAATTTTGTCTCTGACAGTTGTTTGGCTCATGATGATCACTGACTTAGAGGTCGTAGTTTTCGGAGCTTTTTATTGACCGTATCACTGGTTATCATGGCGTGAAATATTTAGTGTGTGCCATAAATAAACTTGGATCTGATTAGGCTATTTCAGGGCATGTTTTCCCAATGTTTTTTTTCATATCAACAACAGGTATTAAAAAGAAATTAAAATCACAAGTCTAAAGAGGGAGAGGTGTAGCTCTGTCCTCAATATTTATTTGTGGACAAGGATGATTCACTATTTTCTTTTTTTTTCTTTCTTTTTCTTTTTGTTCTTTTTTTCTTTTTTTTTTTTTTGAAGCACATTTTTATTGTAGGTGTCTGTCTCAGGAGGACAGTAAAAATCTAAAAATGATACTTGCTGGTAAAACAGTGGAAGTGTATCATCCATCAGTAAAGTCCAGTTTGCCGCTCTGCAGGGAAGAGACAAATTATTTGTCCAGACTGGGAACTCTGGTCTCCCACATGGAAAAACTAAACATTTACCAGGTGGCCAAGCAAATTTCCTCTGAAGCCAAGGGAGATATTTAGGGCTTACAGGTTTCCAGGTTCAGGGCTCCTTTCCACAGCACATTTGTAATAATAGATTAATAAGCAGTGGTACACTATGCTTTAATAATAGACATATAAACTCTAGAAGGGCTAGCCTAAGCTTTCCCTGGTTTTCTTCACATTCTGGTGTTTGCATGCAGGGATGAGTTAGCCAGTATGTTTCCACACCCTGCAGCAGGCACCTTGGTTCACATGGCAGAGGGGTTGCCATCTATCATCAGTGTATTCCTCTGCGTAGGGCTGAAACATAGCAAGAGCCACCTGCGTCTTTGTCCCACTGACTAACAGTGAAATGAATCCTGCTGAGCTTATTCAACTCTTAAGCTGCTTACGTGAACTAAAAATGTGCTACATATTACTGCCATTTTTTAAAAAAATATATTTTGCTTTTTTTTCTCTCTTACATAAGGTAAGTTGTCGTCCCTTGGCAATACTAACAAAAATGACTACTGAGATTTTTTCCGGCTAAACATTGTGATTTTGAGAGGAAGTGAGATCCATAAAGAGCTATTTTGCATGTAATTGTTCAGTTCTCAGAAAGAAAAAAAATAGTGACTTGCTTGATCAGCTATAGGTCATTTTCTCTGACAAACTTTTTGTGAGGTGGTTTAGTCAACAGTATCTAGAGTACACTACAAAAATTTTGTGGTAAATGATGAAATAAAAATATGTTAAACCAAAAACAAATAGAAGCCTTTATGGTACTGATGCCTTTGTTGCTGGCACCAACACTCAGAAGAATATGTCAGGATCAGTAGTATTGATGCTTGGCAAATACGTCAGAAATCTCCTGCCAGCCATATTTGGCAGCATCATAGAGGTCCATTGGAGAACTGGCTGAGCTATATATTGGCTAAATAACAACCAGGCCACAAAAAGAGAGATAACCAGAAAATATTGTTGTGGTATGGTGTCTCTTCAGTAATGTAGTAAAGTGAATATTCCAATATTTGTTTCCCATTACTGAATAAGTCTCTCGCAGTTAACATTTATGTGTTTAGTAGGAGAGAGAGCGTGCGCAGGCATTGATATGAGTAAAGCAGATTTCTTGCACCATCTTTTCTTAGGTGGAATCAGACTGTATATACAGTCTATGGGTGGAATCTAATCCTAAAGAAAGTGTCCATTGAACGCTCAGAAAGTGATCGCTCTAGGAAAATGCCTGCTCTGAGAAATATTCCCAAAAAACACTTCTGCCATTTTTTGTTTGTTTGCTTGTTTGTTTTTTAATTTTATTTCATTTATTTATTTATTTGAGTTAACTTTTCCGAAAAACGGCCTTTGAAGTCAACTTCTTTTTTACAAATTGATGATCAGTCACAAAAAGATTTTTTCACTTAAAGAAAAAAATGATGGTGGCAGCTGAGAAGAAGTGCTAAGCTGTGTTAAGGCCCAGTTTCTACTCTGAAGCACTGTATTTTGTGAAGATTCAGCACAATTAAATTGAACAAACTGTTAGCTAGTTAACCAGCAAGCAAAGTATGCTGAAGTTAAAATGTGACTGTTAGACACTACTAGCACTTTGCTTGTACAAGATATGTTAGATATTATGTAAATCAGACGTGTTCACAACAACATAATGATGGCTTGCCAGATACTATGGTTAGCTAGCTAAAAAGCTGATTTATAGATTGACATTTTTTAAAACAAAATCAGTGTTGTATCAGTAGAGAAATAATCAATTTCTGTTCCAAACTGAATCATGTCCATTGATTCTGCGCAGACAGTCAAACTGTACATCCAGAAATGCAACCATTGTTGCCTAAGATCTGATGACCTCCAATATGGCTACCATAGGGTGTGTTACGCAGTGAAAGACCTTTGATCTGCCCACTTAGAGCTGGCCAGCCCAGCACAAACCATCCCCACCAATGGCAGTGCTTTTCTAGCTTTTCTAAATGTCAGGGAGAAGCCCACTAACATACCATTTGACAAACCCAGCTCTGCGACCTCAATACTGAGGCTTATTGCACAGGGGTTAAATTAAAATGTAGAACAGCAACCTCCACAAATATAGGCTATCTGTGATGCAGCAGTCTGGTAGCAATTTCCCTGGTGGCCTACCCCAGCTCAGTTCAGGGTTCAGGCAGAACCCTGAACTAGACATAAAGCCTTGCCCTTCCCATTCATTTCTACCTGTTTGTCCCTGGTTTTAGAAGTTCTTGTACTAGAACTTCTCTATTATTCATCATCATTGTAGAGACAGGAACACTAGTTACATGTATCATCGGGTCACAAGAAGGATTGGTATGAAACTAAGTCTTCAAAACATAAATGTAATAAAACAGCTTGGTGGAGGTTCTCTTTGGCAAAGTCCCTGGATCTAATATCATTTGCCACCAAACTATCCAAACCCACTTATATCCACTAAATTTCTGACTGATGATTAACACATTTCTTGGTCAGTATGATTAGATGTTATTAGATGTAGGTCACCAATGTCTTGTAATATCCTGTAATGTCTTTTTTGCTTTGTTTGGATATGGCTTCCAAATAGATTATATATTTGCTTCAAAAATGTTCATTGATGAGTAGTGACTGGATCCACCTTGTCTAGTTTCCATCCTTAGCCTCTCTAACCACTAAAAGTTAGGTCTCCTGCAGTAATTGCATAAATTAAAACTTTACACCCACTAATTGTCTTGAAATAACCCAGTGTTGATGTACACCAAAACAAAAACAAATGGCGAAGACTAAATTATAGAACGTAGCGTGAAGAAACTAAACATGCACAAAAAAAAAAATTCAAATCCAACCTCTTTCTTATTTTTTGTATTTTATCTTTTTTAACAGTCCGTGATTAATTTCTGTGTGCCAAAAAACAACAACTGCAAACCTTGGTTGTTAATCTTGAGCTAATGACTTTTATTGACGGAGGTGTTGAAGTGACATGTAGTTAATTAAGACACTGACAGAGCACTAATTATCTGTGAGCGACTCATATGGTCTGTACTGCTGTGTGTGTGTGTGTGTGTGTGTGTGTGTGTGTGTGTGTGTGTGTGTGTGTGT